>CAUZXS010000786.1:117500-122500 GCA_963585895.1 Sepioteuthis lessoniana | reverse complement strand
CATTCTCTATTTTAAAATATTTATTTATTCCTAAACTATAATTTTTACCACAAATGAATTATAAGAATTTTAAAATTGGGAGTTACTTTTCAATCATCCAATATATATATATATATATATATATATACCAATGGCCCGGAAGACCTGGGTTCAATCCCAGGTCGAGTCATACCAAAAAACTCAAAAAATGGTATTTGACACCACCTTGCATAACACACAGCATTATATGGTAAAGACCAAGGGTAAATTGGAGTAATCCAGAGAAAGGAGCAGCGCCTTCCCCTACACCTCGGTGTAGTAGCTATAAAAAAGGGAGCCTTCGGTTCGCACACGACTACCATTGCCAACTTGACTTACTTTATAAATATATATATATATATATATGTGTGTGTGTGTGTGTGTGTGTGTGTGTGTGTGTGTGCGTGTGTGCCTGTGCACATTCTCAACAGGCGCAAAATCTGATGGGTATGGAGGATGCAGTAAAGTTGTCCACCCGAATGAAGCAATTGTCTCCTTTATCCTGATGCTTGTGTGTAGTCGACAATTGTCATGTAGAGGCGGTCATTATCGATTGACAAGATTTAGCGCCTTCAGACTCACATTTCTTCAGTCCCCTGAAAAAGGATTCAAGAGGCAAACATTGTGCCAGTGACGACGAAGGGAAAACTGCAGCGATGAGGAATTGGCACAAAGAATGGTCATCAGAATTTTACGTGGCAGGGATAAGTGTTCTCATTCGACGGCCGAACTTTTCTGTTGAGAGAAACGGTGACTATGTTGAGAAATAGGGATGTGATCTAAGGAGAATCAACTTCATTTTGATGTCTGATACATGTTTTGGTGTCACTAATCATTCCTGTACTAAAGGAAGTGCCCGTGGTGTAATGGTTATCGTCGCAGGATAAGGATACGACGACACGAGTTCAAATTGCATTTCACTGATTGCATTTCACATAGCACTAATACCCTTGGGAAAAGTATGAATCCAAATATTCTCCCTCCAGCTATGGGTAAATAGTTGGGCAACTAGTGAGGCAACTAGTCTAGGAGAAGGAAAACTCTGAATTCAAACCTGTTAAACTCCGCTTAAGAAAAAATGTATATATATATGTGTGTGTGTGTACTAACCGGTCTTAGTGAAAGAAAAACCGTAAACTCAAAATTCGAACAGTGTTGTTTGGGAGAGTCTATGGCACACTGATTCGCCATTCTTCTGTTATCAGCTCATCCTGTTTCTATATAGACTTTCACAACTAGAAAGAAATCCCCTTTGTAGATCGTCCAACAGTTCACACCTGTTACTGAATTGTTAAGCCCATGTTTATCAAAGTCAACTGCAGAGTCCATTATACATATAAAAATAAGTAAGTAAAGTTGGCGACCGTAATCGAGGGTGACCCGAAGGCTCCCTTTTCAATAGCTACTACACTGAGGTATAGGGGAGGGCGCTACACCTTTCCCTGGGTTGCTCCAGTTTACCCTTGATACGTACCTTATATTGCTGAGTGTTAAGCAAGGAGATGTCAAGTTCCATTTTTAAAGTCTTTGGTATGACACGACAAAGGATTGAACCCAGGTCTCCTGGAACATTGGCAAACACTCAACCCACTTGGCCAATGTGTCGGTTTATATATATATATTTATATACAAAGTAGTTGTTGGGATTTATTCTATTTGAGAATATATAAGAGGATTCTTATAAATCTCCAGGAGTACTCAATGTATGATAATTAATATATAAATTTACAAATTTTCATACAGACCAAATTCATATAATTACAAGAAAAACTCCCCAAACCGTCATTTGGCTATTATAGATTTATTTCAGCTGACCACTTCATTTGAGAAACCAACCACTTCAGATACTCATCACAAAATAGAAGAGATGTCTATCTAAAGAGGTTCGTTTCTCTTATGAAGTGACCAGCTGAAATAAACTTATAATGGCCAAATGAAGGTTTGGTGAGTTTTGGTCTAGTGGGTAGAGTGTTCGCCAATGATCCGGGAGACCTGGGTTCAATCCCAGGTCGCGTCATACCAAAGACTTTTAAAATAGCACTTGATACCTCCTTGCTTAACCCTCAGCAATATAAGGTACGTATCAAGGGTAGAGTGGAGCAATCCAGGGAAAGGAGTAGCTCCTGGTCACCCTCGACAACGGTCACCAACTTTACTCACTTACATATGTATATATGTGTGTATGTGTGTGTACTGGATGACTGAAAAATTAGCTTTGATATAATAGGGAATTATATTTCAATCGCTATATATATATATAAAGCTTAGTCTGATATAAGATATTAAGTATGAACCAGTTATTTTTAAGTTCACTTCAATAGTAATTGTTAGTCGAAATATTCAGTTGATTATTTCGCATTTGTTTGGTTTGGTTTCTTTAACGGCATTTCAACCTTTGTAGATTATTTAATGCCAAAGCTATTCTCCTAGAAGAATAGTAGTGGTACTATTTAACCCATAGCTGGGAGGATAAGGGAGTTCATACATTCTCCAAGGGTATTTGTCCGAAAGCGAACGTAATAGCGCGACTGGAGTTCGAACTCGCTTACTACGATTTCGCAGTCCATTGCTTTAACAATTACACCACGAGGACAGCTTCTTTAGCATTTAGTGATTTAGTCTTTGATTACAAGTTTGCGTACAATGCCGATTGGTACCACTTATATGCAGCCTTGTAATAAAATAGTAAGTTTAGTAAAAATCAAAGCCCCACACCCATTACTAATTAGAGGAAACCCCGTGGGGTAATAGCTCTACTTTCTTTCTTTCTTTCTTTCCTTCCTTTTCTTTTGCCTCCCGCTTAAAACTTGCGAATTACTTTTTTCTCATTTTTCCAGTATGATGAGTTCCTCAGATTAGTGGCTAACGTACTGGATTACGACATCGTAATAAACGGGTTCGTGCTCCAATATCGCTGTAACGTTAACTTTCGGACAAAAACCTTAAAGAAAAATATGAAATCCCTTATGGCCTACAGCCATGAGGTTAAATAGAACCACTACTGTCCTTCTACAAATATAGCTTTGGCATTAAATAACCCACGATGGTTTATACGCCAATAAAATCAAAGAAAAAGGTTTATTTTTATATTTGGTTTCTTATTCTTTTTTTTTTACTTTGTATGTGTAAATATTTTTTTTTTAATATTAAACGAAGCAAAAAAATAGAATAAAAAATTATTATTGATATTATCTAAAAATGATTTATCTCTTTAATGGCATATCAACCTTTGTAGGTTATTCAATGCCAAAGCTATTCTCCTAGAAGAACCATTACACCACGAGGACACCCCACCCCCAATATATTTCGTTAAATTTATTTGTGTTGGACTGCGATATCGTAATAAGCAAGTTGGAACTCCGAGCGTGCTAGTATATTCACTTTCTGACTAATACCCTTGGGAAGGGTATTATTTCCTTTATCCCTTCAGCTAAGGGTTGTATAGATTACGTGAAACACTGATGGTTTGAGCATTTAAATACCCCACGAAAGTTGATATACCATTAAACAAAGACGTACAAGTAATCCATCGCAATAGAGGATTAATAGCATTTTCTTACTGATTAGTGGTACTTTTATCATAGCTTTGTAACATGCGACTTGGTTCTGCCGGCAGTGAGTAACTCCTCCCTTGGATACTTAAAAGAGATGGGGGTCATGCATTTCCCACGGGAAGTAAACACAAACTACCTCAGCCAGAGTAGAACTCGGCTCGACGATTTCACTCTTTATGCCGTAAGGAGTTAAGCCGACTCCACAAAAGCTCTCAAGTAAATTAAGCATTTAGAATCAATAGACATGTTCGTGCTTAAACAAAAATCCCAAAACACACTAGCCTAAGCACCAATGTATTAACTCCATCTGAAGAAGGTCATAACGACCAGAAATTAATTTATTATAGAAACACTAAATTGAAGTTTTTTCGTCAAATTTATAATATATATATATATATATATAGTCATCCACAGACAGTTTCGTGGTATCACAACTCTTCAGTGTGACTAGACACGTAGGACACTTGAAACTGGGATCGAAACCCGCCCAACTTTACGTTAGACTTAGTATCAGACCGCTCGGCCAACAAGTGTACCACGTCAGCAAGCGAATTATAAGGTATTAAGTAGCAACAGCTGCAGCAGTGTTCGTTTGTTTACATTTTATACCTTACCAGATACCAGAGTGCTCAATTCGTTCGAAGAGCTTTGTTTTATGCGAGCGGCAGCCCTAAATTCCTCCGTCAGAGTGCTCAACCCCGATGGGGCAGCGTATATATTGTCATCCACAGACAGACTGTTTCGTTGTATCACAACTCTTCAGTGTGGATCCGTTATTGATGGGTGCCCAAAAGAATCCATTTCTAAAAACCGTGAAGAATATTTAGCGGAATATTGTTCGAAATATTTTCGTTATATTCACTTATATTTCTAATGTAAAAAGATGAATTTAAATCGCAGATGAGACGATGAGACAAAAAGTGTTATACAACTTAAAAACCTTCTCCCCCGGGGATGGCGTTTTGGGCTCTGACCAATGATCAATCTGAAACAACACACACGCACATACACAAATATATATATATATATAGATCAATTTCATTATAAAACGGAATGATAAAAGTATGCTTCATTTTATCATGAAATATATATGTATATAAATATGTGTGTGTGAGTATATCTCTGTGAGTGCATGTAATAATTAATTTAGTCAGAATTGATGTATATATATATATATATATATGTATACATCAATTATTTTACACGCATGTATGAACCGTCATCTTCATTCCTGTAACAAACGCACATGCACATACACATATATGTAAAAACATTGGACGTATACAAATACATATATATATATACAAATGTATTTCATATATATATATATATATATATATATATATATATAAAGATTTCTTCCATTCATAAATATTGTGTTAAATTTGTTTAATTTTATCTTTAAAGAATCTCGCAACACATATAGGC
>CAUZXS010000786.1:0-115000 GCA_963585895.1 Sepioteuthis lessoniana | reverse complement strand
CCAAATCCTCTTTATGCATATATATTAAATATATGCGATTTGGTTTGGTTGGCTTTTATGGCGTATCAACCATTGTAGGTTATTTAACACAAAATCCTCTTTATACATATATATTAAATATATACGATTTGGTTTGGTTGGCTTTTATGGCATATCAACCATTGTAGGTTATTTAATGCCAAATCCTCTTTGTGGATTATATATTAAATATATATCATTTGGTGTTGTTGGCTTTTGTGGCATATCAACCATTGTAGCTAATTTAATTACAAATCCTTTTTATACATTTATATTAAATATATATGATTTGATTTCGTTAGGTTTTATGGCATATCAACCATTGTTGGTTATTCATTGCCAAATCCTTTTTATACATAAATTAAAGAAGTTTTCATAATATAAAATTTTCAATATAAAGAAACTTAAAGAATAAAATTTAATATGAAGGAAATAGCACTAACACCAAGTTTATTATATAAATGGATAAGGTTTTTAGGGGGCTTTAGTGTGTGATTTTAAACGGTAAGTTCAAACGGTTAGTTCCGCCGCTTTCTGGTTCGGATACTGATTCGAAAAGATAACACAGACAATAAGATTTTCAAAAGGAATTTTATACAAAGAAAGAAGAAAGAAAGGGATTGAAAAAATAAAATGTGGCGAATTTTAGTGTAATTTGTAGGAACTTATCTGAGTTAGTGTCCGGGAAATAAAGTTCTTTGAATTTGAGTATTTTTCTTTTCCTTTTAGTTTTGTCGAAATGTTTCAGTTTTCATTTAATTTCGAGTCTTCTTTACAGTTCTTTTCAGCAGAATTTTCTCTCAGTTGTAATCGAATTTTCTTTCAGTTGTAATCGACTTTCATTTAATTTTACTTTTATTTCTTGGGAAGCTTCTTGCCTTCACAGTTTATCGGCTATTCAAGAAGCGAGTGACGAAACCTTTCAGTTGGCTTAAGTTTTCGTGCCTTCAATTTGGTCCCCGAATTCGTAACGAGGGTCTCAATAGTAGTTCTTGACAAAAAGAGGGGGTATAATTTTGGTGCCGTATTGTCTGGGATTACTTCTCCCTTTTCCACTCTAGCCAAATCAAGTGCCGCACATAGTCGGCTTGATTTTTTTTCTTAGAAATAAATTTTTATAAAATATTAAATAAATATGATTTGGTTTGGTTGGGTTTAATAGCATATCAACCATTGTAGGTTATTTAATGCCAAATCCTCTTTATACATATATATGAAATATATATGATCTGGTTTGGTTGGGTTTTATGGCATATCAACCATTGTAGGTTATTTAATGCCAAATCCTCTTTATAGACATATATTAGATATATATGATTTGGTTTGGTTAGGTTTTATGGCATATCAACCATTGTAGGTTATTCAACGCCAAATCCTCTTTATACATGTAAGTAAAGTTGGCGGCCAAAAGGCTCCTTTTTCGATAGCTACAACTCTGAGGTGTAGGGGAGGGCGCTACTCCTTTCCCTGGATTGCTCCACTTTACTCTTATTCCGTACCTTATATTTCTGGGTGTTAAGCAAGGAGGTATCAAGTACCAGTTTTAAAATCTTTGGTATGATGCGACCTCGGATTGAACCCAAGTCTCCCGGACCATTGGCGAGCACTCGACCCACGAGGCTAATGAGCCGATTATACATATATATTAAATACATATGATTTGGTTTGGTTAGGTTTTATGGCATATCAACCATTATAGGTTATTCAATGCCAAATCCTCTTTATACATATATATATATATATATATATATATAATTTGTAAACACATTTTATATATAGCATTTTTCAACGAACCTGAGATCTTTCTTTCCATTCAGATAAATGATTTCAAGTATAGCTCTATAACAGTCAAAATTTAAGATCAGTCATTTGTTTGCACACAGTGTGTTCTATTTGACCCATAGATTTGACCCTATCAGGTACTTCCACTCTGGGCCAGAGTGAACTTGGGAATGATAGCAATGAAAGGGTACTCCACATTCCCCAAATGTCCAAAGCTGGTGCCTCGCTATCTGATTGTCTAATGTCATATTCAGAACACTCGTTTGGGAGGTGGGGCTTACCCTTCGGCAGAGGGGCAGTCGGTGTACAGCTAATGGATATCTATAGTAAAATTATTAACAATGTATTAACATAATATATGTATGTATATTTGCTTTATATTGTCATTGATATTTTTTGTTATTCAAATGATATTTAGAATGCTTACTAATGTGATAATCATCAACTGTGTCTGAGGCATGATCAAAAAGTATCAAGACGAAAAGCTTTGAATTTGGAAATCTAAATTTAAATTTAAAAAGAAGACATCGAAAGCTGAGCAATTTATTAAAACAAAACGATAAAGAGTGTTTTGATATATTCTAGTCTGTTTTTGTTTTTTTTTCTTCTTCTTTTTTTAAGTGAGAATTCAAATCAAGGTCAATAGTAAAGGACGTGGAAGACATTTTTTAAAAATACGACGGCGCTGCTTCCTAACACATTGAAAGAGGAGTTTCAGAGGCGCTTCGACCAGTGGAAAACTCAATAGAATAAATGTGCTGAATACAAAGGAAATTATTTTGAAGAAAATCAATGTTTTATTCATTGTTTATTGGTATATACAGCTTTAGACTTGTTACCTTTTTTTTAACACAGCTTGTATTTTAAAGAAAATTAATGTTTTATTCTTTGCTCATCTCGTTTTTGGTAAACACAGCTTCAGCCTTGAATCTTTTTTTTAACTCAGTACATATTATGAAAAAAATTAATGTTTGATATATATATATATATATATATGTGTGTGTGTGTGTGTTTGTGTGTGCGAGCGCGTGTGTGTGTGTGTGTGTGTGTGTTAAATTGTGTGGTAAGAGTTTGATTTATTCCACTTTCCACTTATTTTCATCATATATATATATATATATATATATATATACGTGTGTGTGTGTGTGTGTGTGTGTGTGTGATGAAAATAAATGGAAATATATACGTGGTGCATTCAATAAGTTTCCAGACTTTTTTGTACAAGCATTTAAAATTGTCGTAGACTCTTGAAAATTCAGTATCTTATTGCTATACATCTTATGAGATGAATTTTTATGATTTCAGTTTCAAAGGAACATCTACAGCAGAAATTGGAATACACCCTACTAAAGACTGATTGTCACCGCTGGGGAATTTTAAAAATGCAATGGGGACACTTTAGAAAAACAATATGGAATAAAATTCTTTTTAAACTTGGAAAAATGCCACAAAAACGTATAGAATGCTTCAGACTGTTTTTCGACCATCCTGCATGAATTGAGCATCAGTTTTTGAGTGGCATAAAATATTCAAGGAAGGCAGGGAGTCTGTGAGGGATGATGAGAGGTATGGGAGGAGTAAGGAAGTCAATAGACCAGAGTTGATTGGCCAAAGGGTTATGGCTATGGTTACTATGTTGAGGTTTTAAGGGAGTTGAGGAAGAGATTCCGTCAGAAGAGGCCAGCACTCTTCAAATCGAGTCAGTGGCATTTCCGGCAGGACAATGCACCAGTCCACAACTTCATCCTCGTCACAGACTATTTGACCAAGATAGGCATCAACACAGTTCCTCAGCCTCCCTATAGTCCAGACCTTGCTCCCTGTGACTTTTGGTTATTCCCTTAGCTCAGAGGCTGTCGTTATGAAGCAATTGAGGAGACGAAAGAGGCTGTGACGAAGGTCATTGACATGCTCACACAAGAGGACTTCCATGAGGCCTTGCATAAGTTGTTGGAACGGTAGAACAAGTGCATTGCAGCTGGGGGAGATTACTTCGAAGAGTTTTTCACATGAACGTTCGCTGATGTTTTCCCGCTGGAGTTTAAGTGACAACAAGTCTTCTCAAGTTTCCAGGACTCTTCTCAGTATTCTGGCCGATCTCAACAATGCTGCAGTTTGGACAGTCTCCACCCGTCCCGTTATTTTTAAGTCCTCCAATTCTTGTACCAATCTTTTGATGAGTGTACCAAGAACACCAATTAAAATTGGTATAATCATCACTTTCATATTCCACAGCTTTTTCAATTCCCTAGCAATGTCCAGGTACTTATCCCTCTTTTCACATTCTTTCAATTTTACTGTTGTCTGCAAGAACAGCAAAGTCCACAATTCTGCAAGTTCTCTTTTCTTTTTCTTTTCTTTTTTTTTTTTTTTTTCTTTTTGTTGATTATAATATGATCTGGTCGTCTGGCCGAGATTAGGTGATCAGTTTGTATCTCAAGATCCCTTTGGAATTTAGACAAACTTGATTTTAAACAATTGCAATACGTAGAAGATCAAAAATATAATTTTTCTGTGTTTTTTCTTCTTTTCTTTTACCTTTTTTTCGTCAAATCATTTTTTTCTTTTTCTTATTTCTTCTTGATTTTTTTGTCTTTCTTTCTTTCAAAAATTAATGTTCACCGTGTTGATTTTCTTCTTTGTCATTCTTTTGTGTTTGTTGGGGAGAGTTGTCCCGTGGCATAGTGGCTAAAGTGCTGAACTGCACATCGTAGTAAGCGAGTTCGAACTCCAGTCGCGCAATTACGTTCACTTTCAGACAAATACCCATGGGAAATGTATGAAACCCCTTATCCTCCCAGCAATGCATTAAATAGTACCACTTCTGGTCTTCTACAAAGATGGCTTTGGCTTTTAATAACTCACTGAGGTTGTTATGCCCAAGAAATGAATCAAAACGAATCTTATCTTTAAACTCAATGACCTAGAAAACAACATGAAAGTTTTATTTTTACTTAACTTTTCCTTCTCTAAGTAATTCTAATTTTTTAAACTTTTTTTTATATTTTAACTTTTTCAATGACTTTGTTCATATTTTTTACTTCATTTTTCTTTAAAATATAACTCTTCATCCTCTTCTCAAATTGATTGATATTTTGATGGTTTTATTCAATTCTTTTTTTTCTTCTTCTTCTTCTTCTTCTTCTTCTTCTTCTTCTTCTTCTTCTTCTTCTTCTTCTTCTTCTTTCTCCTCCTTCTTCTTATTCTCTTTCTTCTTCTTCTCCTTCGTATTCACCTTCTTCTTCTTCTTCTTCTAGTTTATATTTGCCTGACATTTTTTTACCGCTTCAGCATTCAATCTTTAATTCGGCTGTCCAAAATTTTCTGTAATCTTCTTAAAAAAGAAAGTCTCTTCTTTCTTTTTCTCTTAGTCCCTTTTTTTTCTTTTTGTTTGTTGGTTGTTTTTTCTTTCTTTTTTTTAACTCTATCATCTTCTTCTTCTACTACTACTACTACTACTACTACTGCTACTACTACTACTGCTGCTGCTATATCAACAACGCCTTATCATCTTACAATTAACTACATCTACTTTTCCGTTTTACTTTTTACTTTTCCTTTGTTTATTCTTCTATTTTTTAACTAAACCTATTTCTAATTAGGCAACCTTTCCAATTGCCAATACGAATTCTTCATCCGGTTAATGGAACCTTCCAGAATTAATATTCTTGTCTCTTCTTTAACTTATTTTTCGTTTCTCTCAAAGACTTTGAATATTGCAATTAATGTGTAGAGTTTGAAAAACTGAATTAAAACCACCATGATTAAGAAAAAGGCATTATGTCATTGACGGCTGCTCAAAGAAATTAAGGAGGGCAACCTGAGCAAACATGTTTAATTAAATTCCACATGATTAAAACTATGCAAGTCATTTTTCTTAATATTTGTTCACAGGCTGTATCATATTGTCAGATGGCACTCTTGGGACTTTTAAAATTGTATTTAACTTTTGAAATGTCATTAAAAAAATTTAAAAAACACTTGTTTTTTTACTTTGAAAAATAATTCATAAAGATAGCTTTCTCTCTCTCTCTCTCTCTCTCTCTCTATCTATCTATCTATCTATCTATCTTTCTCTCTCTCTCTCTCTCTCTGACACTTTTTCTATCTTTTTCAGTTTATCTATCTATCTATCTATCTATCTATCTATCTGTGACCTTTTCTCCCCTTTTCTTTCATTAACTCCCTTTCTCTTTTTTTCTCTCAATCTTTCTCATTGTGTCTAATTTGTTTCTCTCTCTCTCTCTCTCTCTCTCTCTCTCTCTCTCTCTCTCTCTCTCTCACTTCCTCAAACTCCCCCCTCTCTCTTTTCTCTCTCTCTCTACTTTTTCTTTCTTTTAATCTTTCTTTTTTCTTCCTTCCTTTCTTTCTTTCTTTCCTTCCCTCTCTCTTTTTCTCGCTCTATTTTTCTCAGGCTTTCTTTCATTTTGCATCTCTTCCTCTCTTCCTTTCTCTTTCCATCGATTTTCCTTCTCTTTTCCTGTTTCTCTCACTCCCTCTCTCTCACTCCCCCTCTCTCTCTCTCTCTCTCTCACTCCCCCTCTCTCTCTCTCTCTCTCTCTCTCTCTCTAACCCTTTCTCACTTTCTTCATCCACTCTATTTCTATCACTTTCTCTCCTTTTCCGCCTCCTTTCATCTTTCTGTTTCTCTCTGTTTCTCTTACTCTTCCTCTTTTCTATTCATTTTGCCTCTCTCTCTCTCTCTCTCTCTCTCTCTCTCTCTCTCTCTCTCTTAGTTTATCTGTCATAACAGATAAAATATTACCTGATTATTTTCCCCATTTGAACATTTTTTTTAGATAAAAGACTTTTAAAATACTTTCACCTTTCTTTAATATTTGACCTTGTCAAAAATATTAAAAGGAAAACCCTTTTTCGCTTGTTTCTAACAAGCCACCAAATAGTCATCAAATAAAATAACTCAAAATTTTACTAAAAATCAATTTCAAAATTTTTTTTAAATTAATTTCAGAATTTTTAAAATTAACGATTAACAAGAATAAATAGATTTCTTTTAAAAATTTAAATCAAAAATAGAAACGTTGAATTTAGCAATTTCATTTAAATAAAGAAAATTTAAGCTGCTTATTTTACAAATAGCAACCTAGTCGGTTGTGGCTGTAGAATACACCGATGGCATCTCTGCAGAGGGGTAAGACCTCCACCCCAAAGAGTGTCCTGAAAATTGACTCTAAACTATCTAATGGTGAGGTTTCAGTTCTACAGTTTCGGGGAATGTGAGGCACTTCTTCATTGCCATTGCTTCGACCTCCATCCTGACCGGGAGTAGTAGAACCTGTTAGGGTCCCATCTTTGGGTTAAATAGAACTATTCAATCATCATGTCATGCCGCTAGCAGGGATATCCCTGACCTTCTCTCGCCACTTCTCCCTATCGTTCATCGCCTCTGGCAGGTCTTCAGGGCTACATCCCGTATCCTCACATAGCTGCTGTATGTATGTTCGAGCTGGTCGTTCTGCTTTTGCCCGGCCATATGTGGGGGTCCATAGGAGTTCCCTCTCTTTACATCTTTTAGACCCTTTCCCTTTCTTTATATATTCTAGAACCTTTTCCCTCCCTTTATATCTTTTAGAACCTTTCTCTCCCTTTATATCTTTTAGACCCTTTCCTTCTCTATTGTTAATACGTACCATTCCAACAAGGTACTCTAAACTTCTAGCCTTGAGCCAAACTAAGGTAACATTTTAAGTAAATGTTAATGAGGCGCGAATAGATAAGTTATACAAAAGCCAGCAGTCGAAAAAAAAAAGAAGTATGCAGAATTCAACATCTCTGCCAGTGGGGATGAATAAGTAGATACGATACTTGATCTTATTCCCCAATTCGGACATTGTCACCGACCCAAGTCGGAAGTCGGATAGTGGTATTCTGTGAACCCCAATATATATGTATATCACAGATTTTGTGATTCAGTCTCTCTTTTTTTTTCTTTTTTTTTTTTTTTTTTTAGGTGGCTGGGATGGGAGGAAACAAATGTTTATGTGAACGGAGAACGATGAACGAATCAAAGAGACGAGAAGAGTATTGTTCCTAAAAAAAAAAAAAAAGAAGCCAGCTCGTGCGTGGAGCTTGAAAAATAGATAGATAAACAGACATTTCGGGAAAGACGACACAGACTGATAAACATATCGACAGACATGGAGAGAAAATGAGAGACAGAGAAAGAGAGAGGGAGAGAAAGTAGAGGAAAGACTAGAGAAAAAAATAGTGAAAGGAATAGAGAAAGAAGGAGAAAGAGATAAAGACAGACATATAGACGGGAATATGTATGGGGATGAAAAGTGATCGGTCTGTCTATCGGTATGTTTAAGTCTACTCAAATTTGATTTTTAAATGATTACGGACTGTTGATATTATATATCTGTCCATCAATTTACCTATCTCTTCAATTGGTTGGTTGGGTTTTATGGTATGTCAACCATTATGGGTAATTTAACGCCAGGTCCAGATTATATATGTGTGTGTGTGTGTGTGTGTGTGTGTGTGTGTGTGTGTGTGTGTGATTGATGAAAGCGAATAGTTTGTAGTTGACATTTTTGAGCCATAGCTCATTTGTTTGGACACAGATGGTTCCAAATGTTGTTATCTAATACTAATAATTTTAGTTGCATATAGTTAAATGGTCTCAATTATTGCTAATTAACACTAATAATTCTATTTAATATTAATCATTTGTTTGCACGCTGTGAAGGAGTTTAATGTATTGCTATTTTTTGCTTGACCCCAGTTAAATGGTTTTAAGTGTTGCTATCAATAATTCTATTTAACGTTAATCATTTGTTTGCACTCAGTCAAATAGTTTCAAGTATATAGTATATAGTTCTATTTGACCCATTGATTAGACGCTAACAGGTACTACTACTCCAGGTCATAATGGATCTGAGAGTAATGGCAATGAAGGCATATTCCACATTTCCCAAAGCTCTAGAACTAGAGCCTCACGTTCGCATGAAGTTTAGTGTCATAAACAGGACACTCACGTGTCCAGGTCTTACCCGCTCAGCAGAATTACAGTGGACATATTCCACAACCATAGTCGACTTGACAATACTCCTTATTTAGAGCTCATAATGATAGATAGATAGATACTGTAAATTGCGGCGTGCAAGTCAATCTCGTGTATAAGTCGGTCTCAAGATTTTTTTTACTTACACTTATACCTACTGTATTGGTCGATATCTAAAAATACAGGAGGCTACTAGTCGGACAAAACTTACCCAGTTGGCCTTAAGAAGGAAATCATACAATAATCTGTTGGAAAAATATTCACAAAGTTTATTGGAGTTTAACTGGTATGAGTAAATACTTTTAAAATTTCTTTGCAGAATCTTAGAATAAAGATTTTAATAGACAATAAAATAAACTTCATGTAACCTTTGTTGTACTATATAAGTAAAATAATGATACCAATGTATTTATATTCAATAAGTAAAAAAGTAAAGTTGGCGTCTGTAGTTGAGGGCTATCAGAAGGCTCCCTTTTCAATAGCTATTACACCGAAGTGTAGTGGTGCTTCATTTCACCCTTGATATGTACCTTATATTGCTGAGTGTTAAGCAAGGGGGTATCAAGTACCATTTTTAAAGTCTTTGGTATGACGCGACCTCGGATTGAACCCAGATCTCCCGGACCATTGGCGAACACTCTGCCCACTAGATCTAAACAGTCATAATGTCTTATTAAACTATCATATCTCCAGAAGATGAATGTTGTATGTATTTTATGTCTGAAATTAGAATTACATTAACCATAAATGAAACATGAAAACCTTGCATCATTAAATCTTATAATCATTTAAATTCACAATCTTATTGCGCTATCATGAAATTACACAGATAAAAAAAAAATACCGTAGTTGTCTGACCGGCCGTCTGGGTACTGTGACGTTCCAGTGAGTGTTTACAGTCAGTGTATCAGCTGTTGAAAGCGGAGTGTGATAAAGTTTTAAAATAACACTTAATTTTTATTACAGTTTTATTGCTTTATATAAATTTTGCTTAATTTGATAAATGTTTACCAATCATGAGTTTAAATTGGATATGTTTGTACCAATCCGATAAAGTGATGCTAATTGATATATATAGATTGTTAGGATTACTGTTCAACTGGTTGACCACACGGTGGAAAAAGTTTGGATTTTAACCCAACCATATAAGTGGACCTTCTTGTTTTGTAGAGATTTTTCTGGCTTAAAAAGTTGACTTGTCCGCTGCTTTTTTTTCAGTAGATATAAACGGAGATCTGTCCTTCTATATTAGTTAGTCTATTACCAGCCTATTTGAAAATCATTACGGACTGTTGATAATTATATCAATTTAAAACCCATGAAAATCTCAGAGAGAGAAAGACAGATGAATACTGACTAATAGACAAATAGATGGATAGAGAGAGGGGGAGAGAGTGGGAGAGAGAGACAAAGACTGACGGATAGAAATATACCAAAATATGAACAAGTAGAAATAATCCATACATACGTAGTGTATTCAATAAGTTTCCATGTTATTGCTATACATCTTATGAGATGACTGACCAATTTTTATGATTCCAGGTTCAAATGAACAGTTACAGCAAGAATTGGTCTCATTGGGTGCCCCATTCATTTGGCCTTGTGCTAAATCGAAGTAAAGACCTTCGCAAATTACTATACAGCAAGAATTAGAATACATCCTGCTAAAGACTGATTGTCAAAGCTGGTGAGTTTCAAAAATGCAATCTGGACGTGAGAACACTTTAGGAGAACGATATGCAATAAAAATCTGTTTTAAACAGGGGCAAAATGCCCCAGAAACATATGGAATGCTTCAGACTGCTTTTCGACCATCTTGCATGAATTGAGCATGAGTTTTTGAGTGGCATAAGAGATTCAAGGAAGGCAGGGAGTCTGTGAGGGATGATGAGAGGTGTGGGAAGAGTAAGTAAGTCAGAACACCAGAGTTGATTGGCCAAAGGGTTACTATGTTGAAGTTTTAAGAGAGTTCAGGAAGGGATTCCGTCGGAAGAGGCCAGCACTCTTCAAATCGGGTCAGTGACATTTCCACCGCGACAATGCACCAGTCCACAACTCCATCCTTGTCACAGACTATTTGACAAAGATAGGCCTCAAGACCTGTTCCTCAGCCTCCCTATAGTCCATACCTTGCTCCCTGTGACTTTTGCTTATTCCCAAAGCTCCGAGGCGGTCGTTATGAGACAATTGAGGAGATGAAAGAGGCTGTGACGAAGGTCATTGACAGGCTCACACAAGAGGACTTCCATGGGGCCTTGCAGAAGTTGTTGGAATGGTACAACAAGTGCATTGCCGCTAGAGGAGATTTCTTTGAAGGAGACTAGAGTTTTATGTGTATACTATCAATAAAAGTGCTCATACAAAAAAAGCCTGGAAACTTATTTAATGATCCTCGTATCTATTTCTTCATATTTAAAACTTTCTTAAGATATTTTGGTTTGCTTTATTTTTTACGGCATATAAACTCATTAAGGGTAAGTTAATGCTGTAATTTGATTCTTTTTTGAAAATTTGATTGTAATAAATTTAGATTTTAAAATTTGTATTGCTATCATGCTTTAATTTGCCCTTTTTGGCGTAAAAATCATTTGTTTGCACAAATGGTACTGAAGGGGGGGTACTCTGGTCCTCTACCAAAAGAAGTGTCCCGGACACTAAACTCTATCTGATGCTGAGGCTCCGGTAATCCTGGGGCTTTGGGGAATATGGAGTACCCCTTCATTGCCATTGTTTCCAGATCCCCTCTGACTCGGGGCGCTAGTACCTGATAGAGCCCAATCTATGGGTCAAATAGATCTGAGTACAAATTATCAGTATTTGATAGAAATACTTGATATCATATATCCGTGTGCAAATTAATTGTATTAAAAATCGGAGAAGTGGAGTCCCCGCAGCATAATGGCTAATATACTGGGCTGTAGCCTCGAAAGAAGCAAGTTCGAACCCCAGTCGCTCTATAACATTCACGTTCGGACTAAAACCCTTAAAAAGGGCATGAACCCCCTTATCCTCCCAGCTATGTGCTAAATAATGTCACTGCTGTTCTACGAAGATTGCTTTGGTATCAAATAACTCACGAAGGTTGATATGCCATTAAACAAAGAAAGCAAATCTATTAAGAATGGTTAAATTATAACCCTTAGAGTATTCAGACTATCGACTTCATCTTTATTGCCATATTCACAACGTTTCTGCCGATGCACCTTCTTTCACTGTTTCATGTCGAACTCGAGAGCCCACACGGAATTTCGAACCGAATCCTTTATTTAATTCACGCGGTATATAATTCTAATTCCGTTAACCATGACTGGGTGCAAGTGTTAAGCAATAGTAAGTTACCCTTATTATTTACCTGTTGTCAGTATCGATCCTAACAATGAATAGTAAAGTTGGCGACCGTTGTCGAGGGCAACCAGATGGCTCCCTTTTCCTTAGCTACTACAATGTGTTGCAGAGGGCGCTACTCCTTTTCCAGGATTGCTCCACTTATCTTAGATCCATACCTTATAATGCTGAGTGTAAACAAGGCGGCACCAAGTAACATTTTTGGAGTTTTTGGTTTGACTCGACCAAGGATTGAATTCCGGTCTCCCGGGTCATTGGCGAACACTCAACCCATAGGCCAATGACCCGGCAAAACAATAAAAATGAAGTCCGAAATAAGTGATAAAAATTATTAAGCTTCATCTTAGAAATTTAGACAAATTATATGGTTAATTGAAGCAATAATTTTTAATTATTGATCGAAACTATATATTTGCTTGAATATTATTGATGTAAGATTGTGCGCAAACAAATTACTATTACTAAAGAGAAAATTTGCTCAATAGGCTGGGGCTGAAGAATTCTCCGATTGCATCTCTTGAGTTTCCTGGATATGACACTAAAAAATCTGATGGTGAGGTTTCAATAATGCTGGGGAATGCAGAGCACTCCTTCATTACCATTACTTCCAGGTCCACTCTGGCCCGGAGTGGTAGCACCTGATAGGGTCCATTCTATGGGTCAAATAGAACTAAACTATGTACTTATGCTAAACTGAATTGTTTGAAATAGAACTGTTTTGACATTCAAACTGCGTACTTATGCTAACTGATTGGTTCAAAATGGAAATGTTTTTGTATGCCACGCTGAATTGTTTGAAATAGTATTGTTTTGACATTTAACTGTTTGTAAACAAAAAACTATACTTATATTAAACTGAATTGTTTAAAATAGAATGGCTTATTTGTATAAAAGTAGATTTAGCAATGAATAACCTACAAAGTTTGATATGCCGTAAAACCTAACTGTTATATAATAGCCGAGGGATTTCGGTTCATGCCTTTGAGTTTAGTTTGGCTGAGAAACTTTCGGCTCAGCACACGGGTTAGTTAGGTGCAACATTGAGGCAGGTGTTAACGCGTGCGCGCGCGGGCGGATGGAGGTGTCACTCAGGTGTCATAATAGTCCGAGACGAAACGCGGTGACAGGGTGCGGGTGACGTCACGCACCGGAAGTGCGCGGAGGTTTGTGTGAGATTTGAAGAAAGTAAGAGTTCGGTACTAGACGCCAAACGAGAAGGTGAACTTGCGCCCGATGGGGGCCGCACGAGATGGGGTTCAAATGAATAAGACAGCATAGAAGATTGTGTCTCTCCTCCTTACGTCGAAACCTTTAACTCAAAGTTAATAAAAAGGTTTCGTACCTGAACAAGAAGTCGTTACGTGTTTTCGAATTCCGAGATTCCTATGTTCTATCGTAATCAACATTCGATGTCCATTTCACCCATTTCGCACATGGTCATATTCGTGTATATGGCTATGTAACATAACCAAACCAAACTGAAATTAAAAAAAAAGTTACTTTAAACTATATAATCGGGTATAAATTATTATTATTATTATTATTATTATTATTTGTTCTCTTTTGAGAGTTTTTTCACACCAGCGTTAGCTGATGGTTTCTAACTGGAGTTTGAGTGACAACAAGGTTCTTCAGGTTTCCAGGAATCTTTCTGACCAATCTAAATAATTCAGTGGTTTGGTTGGTCTCCACTTGTTCTGCTATTTCCAAGTCCTCGAGTCCTTGTACTAATCCTTCGGTGATTGTACGAAGAGCACCAATTACAACAGGTATTATCGTCACTTTCGTGTTTCACTGCTTTTTCAATTCTCTAGCAAGGTCCTTCTTTTCACTTTCTTTTAGTTTTACTTTCCGTTTTTGTCCGCCGGGACAGCAAAGTCCACAATTCTGCTAGTTCTCTTTTTTTTTCTTTTTTTCTTTTTTTTTCTTTTTTTTTTTTTTTTTGATTATTATAAGATATGGTTGTCTGGCCGAGATTTGGTGATCCGTTTGTATATCGAAATCACATCGGAGTTTGTGCGTCTCGTTCTGTAGGACAGATTCTGGGTTGTGCATATACCATTTGTTCGTATGGTCGAATTTCAACTTCTAGCATAATTCCCAGTGGATCCCCTTGCCCACCCAGTAGTGCCTAGTCTTATATTCTTTCCGGGCTAATTTGCTGCATTCGCTTATTATTTGATTGATCGTATCGTCTCTTTCATCACATAACCTATATCTGCTGTCTTGTTGCGTGTTGCGTCTTATTTATTCTCGCTTGGAAATGGTTAGTCTTTTTGGCATTGTTTTGTGCTGCTATTAGAAGAGATTCAGTTTCTCTCTTAAGGTTTCCTTTTCATAGCCACGTCCACGTTTTCTCGTGTGAAATGTCACTTGTTAGTTGTTTAAAACGTCTATGGAGTTGTTTTGTTGTTTTTCTTTTCCACTTCTGTTTTCTGGTTATTGTCCTTCGGCTGATCCTCGTATCGTTAGTATTGTTTTTGGTGGCTGTAATCAGTTTTCCTCCGCGCTTTTGTATGTAGTCTTTGAAAAGTTGTATAGATGTGTCCACGCTGTCTTCAATGCTGGCAGGTCTTTTTTATCCCTCTCTTCTTGACACATATAGTCTGTCAACGTCATCTCTTCGATGCTATTCCTTGTGCATGGTCATTTGTTTTCTTGTTCTCTAGTCCATTTGTTTAAATTCTTGTCTGGTCCTCTTCAAGAATGGTCCCGAATCTCTTACGAGGAGGACAGCCCAGGTATTTATTCCTTTGACAAGGTTCCTGCTATAGAGTTTTGTCTCGAGTAGCTTTCTGGCTCTTCTGAGATACTTTTTTAATATTTTCTTTCATTTCCTGTTGTTTGATGGTGTCAGGTTTCCTTTTCTCCGAGCGTTCTGATGACAACTTGATTTGGTAGTTCGATTCCTTCCGTTATGTGTCGCTTGCCACTTTTCATTACTAACATGGCGCATTAATAATGTCAAATTCCATTCCTATATCTTGACTGTATATTCTCACAGTTTGTATTTGGGTTTCCAGTTCTTTTTCGTTTTTGGCAAAAGGTTTGATGTCGTCCATGTACATCAAGTGGTTGATCTTTACTTGTGATTTACTGAGTTTTTATCCGGCTGTGCATTTCCTAAAGATGTGGTTGAGTGGCATCATGGCTATCACATATAATAATGGTGATGGTGCATCCCCCTGGAATATGCCTTTTTGGATCTTTACCTCTGCTAAGCTCTGTGCCGATACAAGATGTAGCCTAGAAGACCTACCGGGAGTGATGGACGATAGAGACAGGTGGCAGGAGAGGGTCAGGGAGATCCGTGCTGATGATGCGAAATGATGATGATGATGAGTATTTTCCAAATCATCCGCAGGCACGTTATGGGTCTATAGTTGTTTTGGGCGGTTCCACTGAAGAGGGCTTTTTTGATCAGAGTGGTCTTCTGTTTGGTCATCCAATTTTTCTGTATGCATTTATTCATTTCAGTAGCAAGTCTGTTGTGTTATCATCATTATTAGGTTTGGTTGCTTTGTTTAATGGCATATCAACCTTTGTAGGTTATTTAATGCCAAAGCTATTCTCCTAAAAGAACGGTAGTGGTGCTATTTAACCCATAGCTGGGAGGGTAAGGGGGTTCATAACTTTCCCGAGGGTATTTGCCCGAAAGTGAACATAATAGCGCGACTGGAGTACGAACTCGCTTACTACGATTCCGCAGTCCATCGCTTTAACCATTACACCACAAGGACACCCCAATTATTATTATCAGATAGTATTGTATAGGAATACCTGATATCATATAATTGTATACAAACAAATGATATGTAGATAAAATGATTTGATCAAAAATAACAATTGCAATAGAACATTAAAATCGGAATGGTCATGAGGCAAATCTCAGCGAATCGTGTTTCCCCCTTTAATTTGAAGATTTCATCACCCAAGGCAATTATTTAGTTCATGTATTTCACTAAATTTGTTTTTTTACCACAGACTCTAAAACTGTAACCTTATGTAAGACTCAGAAAATAAGGTTCTTCCCGTAGCGCATATTCTATGAAGTGCATCTTTCAATTAAATAGGCTAGGACCATACAAAGCAAAAGCCTAGTATTATTTTATCCCAAATCCTCCCCCATCAACTAGATGTGACACAAGGTCAATTTTATTGAAGAATATTGCTGGTTTGAATTCACAGTTTTCCTTCTCCTTGATTGGTTGTCTAATCAAGGCTAAAGAACATAGTCTTTCCTACTATTTACCCATAGCTGCGAGGATAAAAGCTTGATTAATGCCTTTTTCAAAAGAGTATTAACGCTACAATGGGAAACACAACTAGCAGATTTGAACTCAGAATACTGAGTTCATTTCCTATGCTGATAACAGTTACGCTAAGCGCCCCGCCAAAGTTAGTAAGAAACCCGTTAGATCGTTGAAATAGTTTAATATTTCACATTAATGTCCGTGGTCTGGCTTCGACTTTAGGTATAAAAAAGAAAATAAGCGTGATTTTCACAGGAAGCGGGGAAGGTTTCCTTGCTTTTCAAGATTGGCTTTAGTCTTGTGCCATACCAAGCTAAAGTAGGTCGACATCTTTATATGACTTCTTGCGTTGTATCAAGTTTATTAATTATAGACGATGTAGTTAGAGCATCACTTCCTTATAATCAAAAACATCATAGAAGTTGAAAGAAATGAAAAAACGCCAACGAGAATGATGAATTGAATGAGGCTTCGTGTCAGGGCGAGCCATTTCTAGTTTGATTTAACTATAGTTTCTTACATGCAAAGTAATTGAGAAACAATCGCAATTAATTGGATATCGGAATCAGCATTTTTTAAGAAATGTAATGGAGGATGATGAAAGGAAATGAATCCTTGGTGCGAAGAGAACGTAAAAAGTTCTAAAACCAAATCAAGATGTTTATAATCACATAATAAACGAATGCAGCAAAATGGAAGAAAAAATACAAGAGTAAGCATGACTGAGAGGGAAAAGTGTTCCACTGAGAATTATGCAAGAGATTATAATTTCACCGTACTGAAAAATGGGATAAGGAAAAAACAGAATCTCTCCTAGTGATTGAGATGTATAAAATCCTCTGGGATTTTGATATACAAACTGATCGCCCAACCCCGTCCAGAAGACCAGATCTAGCGTTAAAAACAAAAACAAGAAAAAAGACGAGGATGTGTATATCCCGTAGGATAACTTCTAGTATGTATTTACCCAACCCTTCCACCATGGACAGGATGCTACACAAGGTCAATTTTTCTGTAAAGCTGGTTTGAATTCAGAATTTTTATTCTCCTAGGCTGGTTGCCTAATCAAGGCAAAAGAATCCAATCTTCCCTACTATTTACCATAACGAGGAGGGAAGAAGTGATTTCCCTCGGGTATCAGCGTCGTGAAGTGAAACGAAGACAGCCTCCACGAGGATTTGAACCATCGATTCCATTTTCTACGGGGATAACCGCTAAAAATATTTGTGGGGAGACAATGAACAATTGTCTCGCTTCGAGAGTGAGCGTGTCCCTTGGATGCTTTGTGGAAAGTCACATTACAGTCCCCATCCCAAAGAAAAACATTTTCACCCTCTTCTGTCTCTATTTTTTGAACAATGGAGACGTTATCTCTCTCTTTCAGTCATTGTACAGTAAATCCAACGTTGCTATGATCATTTTACTGCCCCTTAATCTCAAGTAAGTCTTTTTCCATTTTTGACCCCTTTTCATATACTGCGGGTTTAAAGAACATTTTCTTGCTGTTGAAACATTGTGTATTTTTTCAACGCTAATTGTATGTATATCATGTATATATTAAATGTTTCTGTATGTGTAAATGAGTTTGTCTTTCCTTCTGTTTATTAAGAGTCACTAGTGAGTAGAATGTTCATCAATGGTTCGGGAGACCGAGGTTAATCGCAGATCGAGTCATACGTAAGACTTCAAAATTGGTACTTGATGCCGCCTTGCTTAACACTCCGTATTATCAGGTACGGGTTAACGGTAAAGGGAAGCAATCAAGAGAAAGGAGTAGCGTCCTTCCCAACACCTCGGTGTAGTAACTCTTGAAAAGGGAGCCTTCGGGTTGACCTCGACTACGGTTGCTAACTTTATATTTACCCAACCCCTTAGACACAAGGTCAATTTTTTTAAGTGGGGTTTAACGGGTTTGAATTCAGTTTACCTTCTCCTAGACTGGAGGCCATACCAAGGTTAAAGAGCCCAGTCTGCCCTACAATTTCTCATCACTGAGGGAAGAATAGTTGGATTCATACCTTTCAATTTCGCTTTCTTTGTTTAAAAGCATGACAATCTTTTGGGATTAATTGATGCCAACGCCATCTTTATAGAAGAAAAGTAGTGATGCTATTTAACCCAATGCTGGCGAATAAGGGGGGTTACCTTTCCTGAGGGCATTAGTCTGAAAGTGAACGTAAGAAAGTGATTGGAGTTCGAACTTGCTTCCTACAATGTCTCAGTCCAGTGCGGTAGCCACATCACAGGGACTATCCCTTCATATCTTTGCTGAAAGTATTAGCGCTAAGTGAAATGCAGTTTCGTCAAGGATTTGAACTCGGGTCACCGTCTCCACTTACGACGATGATAACCGTTGCACCACGTACGCCTCAAGTTAGTACATATATATATATATATATATATAAGTTAGCGACTGTAGTCGAGGGCGACCCGAAGGCTCCCTTTTTAACTGCTACTACACCGATGAGTAGGGTAGGGCGCTACTCCTTTCCCTGGATTGCTCCACTTTACCCTTCATACGAACCTTATAATGCTGAGTGTTAAGCAAGGAGGTATCAAGTACCATTTTTTAAGTCTTTGGTATGACTTGACCTGGGATTGAACTCCAGTCTCCCGGATCATTGGCGAACACTCTACCCACTAGACCAATATATACTAATGCTAATATTGGTCATTGGTGAGAGGAGACTTTACTCAATATTTTTCCCTCCCACCAAGCAACCTAATACTCTGATAAAGAAACAATTCTAAATGTTAAAATAAAATTTGTTTTCATGCAAATGACTTTTTCTTCTCTATATTACTGTTTAAATACTGTCCTCTAGACGCTCTTAGTATTTCCTCGGATCTCCAGTTGCCGCATTCTGTTTTCGAAGTTCTTCAGGTTTGTTCAAAGGGTTCAGTTATCACTGCCACATTCATGTTCAGCAGTCGGTTCTTCCTTTGACGCGTTTCGCTTTTTCAGTTCTCTAGCAAGGTCTTGGTATTGACCTGATTATTCGCTTTGCCTTTAATTTCACAGGAATCGCAAAGCCCAATAGTTAAACTGTTATTTTCTTCTTGTCAGTCTTAACAAGGTCTGGTCTTCTGTTCTGGATTAGATGACTAATTTTATCTCAAAATCCCAGAGAATTGCCTGTCTCTCATTCTCCATGATAGGTTGTCATCTATTTATATAATCAGATTCATCTACCAACGTCGATGAGGACTATTAACATCAGCTTAGGTTTAATTTGGTTTCTTTGTTTAATGACATATCAACCTTCGTGGTCTATTTAAAACCATTATTGTAGAAGAATAGCAGGGGAGGAATAAGAGACTTCATACCAAGGATATTAGTCCAAAAAAGAGCGTAATAGCACGACTGGAGTTTGAACTCGCTTACTACGATGTTACAGTCCAGCTCTTGGACAACTATGCCATTGGAACTCCACCTAAACCAATGCGTTACAAATGAACTAAACAAGTAATTCTTTCATACTGTTATATAACATATGACATGGATTTTTGTGTGCTTTGCTGTTACATTTTGATTAGTAAACAGAAAGATGACGGCGCGTCAGGGCACTCGAGTCGAGTCGAGTCGAGTACCGGAAGGGTACCACGTGATAACCACGTGGTCAGTATTGGACAGAGTGCGGAGAATCGAAGTTGAGTGAGAGACACGCAGCCAATCAGGTCGTCTCTGACGAGCTTGCAAGCGTTAGCACCTCCTGGCTCCCGGAAGAAGATATGGAAAGAATAAATCCTCTCTCTGAGTATATGTCCCTCCACCCATCTCTCACACACCACAGAAACATCAACCCTTTCAAGAATAAAGTGTGAGATATATTTTTATAAATAAGTGTGTTCGTTCGTCCATTGAAGTTCGTAAATTATGTTTATGATCATTATCTTTTATTTAATGGCATATCAACCTTTATAGGTTATTTAATGCCAAAGCTATTCTCCTAGAAGAACAGTAGTGGTACTATTTAACCCATAGCTGGAAGGATAAGGGGGTTCATACCTTTCCCAAGGGTATTTGCTCGAAAGTGAACGTAATAGCGCGACTGGAGTACGAACTCGCGTACTACGATTCCGCAGTCAATCGCTTTAACCATTACACCACGAGGACACCCCCCATATGTTTATGTTTCCGCTTATATTTGTATTACGGCGATACAACAATACTACACTTTGCAAAGATTATGGAATTAGCAGTCTTAGAGGACGATCACTTATGGGTTTGTTTTGTTTGTTTTTGTTTTGTTTTTTTTGTCGTTGTTTTTTGTTTTGTTTTTTGTTTTTGACTTTGCAATAAGTAAACTAATAATAGATAAGGCATAAAGTATTTTTCTTTAAACATTTTTAACATTCTGGCTTGTGCGGAAACACATTATCCACCACCTAACAGTGTTCACATCAACTGTTTGGTATGTGCAGGAACACATCATCCAACGCCTTATTATGCGTACATCTACTGTTTGGTATGCGTAAACGTTCAGCAAGCGTCAATATATGCCGATAGAATCCATTCCTTACGAAGAAATTCAATAGTACACCCTTACTTTTATGTTAAACGCCGTTGCTCAGCTGCTATCTATAACAAGGCAAAAACTGATGGCTTGTTAACGGGAAGATTCAACCTCTACTGCCATTCCACCAACATTAACATCGTGAAACAACATAATAAAAAGAGAGTCTGACATACAAGCTCTTGTTCATCACTGACGAAAATGTCTAAAAGCTGGAAATTATTCAGAAAAAATAATTTGTGCCAGTGTGTTTCTGAAGAAATAAACAGGAGGCATTACTTTCAGAGTGTTTCTTAAAACGGCTGAATCTAAACATCTAAATTTCTAATTTTAGTCATTTTAAACTATTCAAAAAAATACCAATATCTCACAGTCTAGGCAGCAAATAGGAAGATACGTCCTCAGAAAACACTCACTTTGTAACTTTTAGAATTAGCTCGCTTGGTGTAATGGTGAGCAAGCTAGATTAAGGGACCATTGTCAGTGATTTTGATTCTCAATGGGTGCCCAATAATTCTAACCTCATTCCACTTCTAAGCTAACTTTAGCCAATAACTATACGAAAAACGAAGCCACGACAGGTGGTTTCATTGTTATGAAGCTAGATTAGCAGACTATTAACAGTGAGTTTGATTCTCACTGGGTGCCCAATAGTTCTGGCCTTGTTCCACTTCTAAACTAGGTTCAGTAAATAACAATATAAAAAGTGAGGCCACTTAATGTGGTTTAATTGTTAGAAAGCTCGATGAGAAAATCATTGTGAGTGATTTTGATTCTCACTGGGTGCTCCATACTTTTGGCCTTGTGCTAAGCTTAACAAATTACTAACACTAATGATATTTTAAGAAACATTAAAGTCGGGAAGATATCGTCATTTTTTTAATGCGAGCCCACAATGTTAACGACTACCTCGATTCTTTTTTTGATTTTTTAAAACGAGCGCTAACAACTTCACTGAGAGCAATTCAGCTTCAAACTTCCGTTTTAGCTCCTGAACAAGAGCATCACAAAAATGTCCTAAGTGCATAGCAATACGTTGAGTTGTCCTTTAAGCTCACATAATTCGCTCTCAGCTTTTCTTCACACGCAAAAAATATTTACATTATTTACTTTTGACGCTTGGCCGTTGCAAAAAATTTGGCGTCTCATGCTGTGTTAAAATTCTTTTCCTCGAATAAAACCAGAACTCATTTCCTTCACACCAACAGTTTTTTCTTTCGTCTTCATTTTTCTTTTTCGGGTGTTTACATAAACTGCTAGATCGACACAAAGTTCGAATAACGGCGAAGATAACAACCTCAGAGGAATTTGACAAGATCCACAAACCATTGTGCTATCTAAGCGAGAGAAAGAAAAAAAAAGAAACATTGAACCTTTTCTTTTTCCAACCTTAGGAAGTTTTCAACAACACTCTCGTATTTTTAGGATGACATAACTATTTGTATTACTAATATAGTAGATCCCACCCTGAGATTATTCATCTTTTTGTAAAATGTGATAAAATTCGAAAACTACTTTGAACAAGAACAAAAATATACGTGGTGCCTTCAATAAGTTTCCAGACTTTTTTGTGCAGGAATTTAAAATTATCGTAGACTCTTGAAAATTCACTATGTTATTGCTATACATCTTATGAGATGACTGACCAATTTTTATTATTTCAGGTTCAAATCAAGAGCTACATCAAACATTAGAATTCACCCTACTAAACACTGATTGTTACAGCTGGTCGGTTTCAAAAATGCAATCTGACACTTTAGAAGAACGATATACAATAAAATTGTTTTAAACTTGGAAAAAATGCCAGTGAAACGTATGGAATGCTTCACACTGCTTTTCGACCATCTTGCAGGCATTGAGCATCAGTTTTTGAGTGGCATAAGAGATTCAAGAAAGGCAAGGAGTCTGTGAGGGAGGATGAGAGGTGTGGGAGGAGTAAGGAAATCAATACGCCAGAGTTGATTGGCCAAAGGGTTAGGGTTAGGGTTACTATGTTGAGGTTTTAAGGGAGTTGAGGAAGAGATTCCGTCAGAATTGGCCAGCACTCTTCAAATCGGGTCAGTGGCATTTCCAGCAGGACAATGCACCAGTCCACAACTCCATCCTTGTCACAGACTATTTGACCAAGATGGGCATCAACACAGTTCCTCAGCCTCCTTATAGTCCATACCTTGCTCTCTGTGACTTATATATATATATATATAAAGAGGATTTGACATTTGATAACCTACAATGGTTGATATGCCTTTAACCCAACCCAACAAAATCATATATATTTAATATGTACAAAGAGGATTTTGCATTAAATAACCTACAATGGTTGATAAGCCATAAAACCCTACCAAACCCAATCATATGTGTTTAATATGTATGTATAAAGATGATTTAGCATTGAATAACCTACAATGGGTGATATGCCTTAAAGCCCAACAAAACCAAACCTAACAGGTAATACTCCGAGTCAGAGTGGACCTTGGAGTAATTGCAATGAAAGTGTGATTCAACACTCCCCAGATATCCAAAACTGGAACCTCATCATCAGATGCAGTTTTTTGTCATACGCAGTACCCCTCTTCTGTAGGGTATGTAGTCACCAAATTGCAAGGCTCGACGACAGAGCATTCTACTCAATCAAACAATTTTCGATATTTATATTAAAATCTCTGAATGAATTAGCGTGATAAGTGACGTTTACATCTTCTATTCTCAAATATCATTTTTAACTGAGATATGTGGCCCTAAAAGCAGCCATCTTTTGTACCTTTCTAACTTCTAAAAAAATAATCCTAATTTATATTCGCTGACATTCAGCTGACTTCTTGCCAGTAAGTTTTGATAGACTTTCCTAATTACGAACCATTATTCCGACTGAACATTTCTCGTTCATCGACGTCTTATTTGCATATTGTCAAACCCAAAACGAGACTCGGTAAACACTTGAGAATTTTAATTAAATGGACGATCAGAAAGGCAGAAAAACATGGCGGATTTAATGGCGTCTGTCAATGCAGACAACCGAACAAAAAAGAGAAATAGACGTACATTTCTTTAGCAACTGTGGCTAAGCTGTTAAAGTATTTTAAGGGAAAACTTCTATTTTATCTGAAGATGTTTTTGTTTTGTTTTTGTTTTTAATAAAAGAAAAAGAAATGGAAAAATTACTTAGTAACGTTACTGAAGTTAAAAGCGTTCTTTGTTGATGGTTTTATCTGGAGGGGGGTTTGTTTTATTTGTTTGTTTGCTTCTTGTTGTTAATTTTTTTTTATTTTAGGGTTTTTTTTTTTTCGCTGACAGGCAAATGAAATTTTAAAAAGAACATGAGTTGGTATTTTAAGAAGACTTAAGAAAAGGCCGGCATCAACATTTATTATTATATTGTCTAATATATTTTCACTCTTTCTAAATTCGTCTCTCTGGAGATATTCAAGCATGTAAGTGTGAAAGATGTGACAGTAACATCTTTTATATATATATATATATATATATATATATATATATATATATATATATATATATATAGCTATATTTAAAAATAAAGAGTGTTCAATATCCCTGATAAACCATATATATCGAAGTTAGGATAGCGGAGATACAACGTAATCGGCGCTCTATAACTTTGTTTAAGGCCTATGTGATCATCAATATATATATATATATATATATATATATATATATATATATATATATATATATATATATATATATTGATATTACTTTCATGTCTTCCACATTTACATGCTTGCATGTCTCTAGTAGCAGCGTCTCATATACAGAAAATGAGATCAATTTGTGCCCAGCGATGGCATAAACTGCTATCGATAGTTAATCGATCATATGGAAGTCTGACTTGTCCGATAAAATAAAATGCAATTTTTTCCAAGCAGCGGTCGTGTCAGTTCTGCTATATGGAAGCACCACATGAACGCTGATTAAGCGTATAGAGAAAAGCTAGACGAAAATTGCACAAGGACGCTACGAGCTATATTGAACAAGTCCTGGAAGCAACGTCCCACAAAACAGCAGCTGTATGGCCACCTACCTCCTATCTCTAAAACCATCCAAATAAGACTAACAAAATATGAGGGACACAGTTGGAGAAGTAAGGACGAACTCATAAGTGATGTTCTCCGATGGACCCCTTCACATGGACGTAGAAGTGTTGGCCGACCAACAAAAACTTATCTATAGAAGATATGTACGGACACAGGATGTCGTCTTGTTGACCTGCCAGAAGCGATGGATGACAGAGATGAATGATGAGAGAGAATCAGGGAAATCCATGCTAGCAGCGTGACATGAGAACAATGATTATATATATACATACATATATATATATATATATATATATATATATATATATATACGAGGGTCCACACATTTCTTATGTCGCTGTTTCCTTCTTAGTTCCATTAGTCAAAAATGTCAATAGCGGATATGACATCACAGCCTATGACCTTTTCAGTCAATCTATATATACAGTCGGGTGAAATGAATATTCGTACATATGAAAGTTTTTTATTTCTTATCTTTCAAACATAACCTAAACAAAATTTTTATATATTTTTTCTGTATAAGGATATATTTACTAATATGTGTATATCCACTTGTTACAGTTAATTTTACAGAAATTAATGCCATTTATTCATTTTCATGAGTGAAAAAGTTAATCGTACTTAAAGTAAAAAAAAAGTAATCGTACTGTTGCAATATTTTTCTAGATTGTTCCAAGAATGCTATCAGTACTCATAGTTAGCCTTCTAGAATGTTCTAATAATGTTATCAGTGATTATAGTTAGTCTTAAAATCCTTACCAGAACTTTCTGCAATTGCTTGTCGCACGAGAGGGTTCTGATTATGGAAAGAGGTAAAGAATTGGGTAATTCACAAAAAGCCCTGATTGGTAAGATTTGGAAAGATGGAGAAAGTTTTAGAAATATCTCAAGTAACCTGAATATTCCTTTTACTACGATAAATTTATTCATTGCAAGATTTAAAAGACGTAAAACAGTTGAAAACAAAAAAAAGAACAAGTGCTCCAAGGAAGAATTCTCCTAGATTATCGAGAAAATTAGGACGCCTGGTTAACCAAAATCCAATGGTTACACGTGAAGAACTGCAGGAAGATTTGCGTTCATCTGGATGTAGTGTAACCAAAGAAACAATAAGTAATGAAATGCTAAGGAATGGTCTAAAGTCACGGAGATAAAAGAAAACTTCTCTCCTATTGAAACGACATGAGATGCAAGGGTGAAATTTGTAAGACAGCATAAAGAAAAGGAAAATTCGTTTTGGGAAAGAGTATTATGGAGAGATGAAACTAAAATTGAGTTGTTTGGTCATAATTATCGAAATCATGTGTGGAGGAAAGATGGCGAAGCCTACTCACCAAAGAATACGGTACCAACTGTCAAATTTGGCGGTGGCGGTATAATGATTTGGGGATGTTTTTCAGCGAAAGGTGTGGGCAAAATATCAGTAATAGACAGTAAAATGAATGCCCAAAAGTATAAACAGATCTTACAAAAAAATTTGATGTCTTCTATTGAGAATCTTGAACTACCTTCTGATTACATTTACCAGCAGTATGATGAGCCCAAGCATACAGCTTAATCTACGAAGAAGTGGTTGTTTGAAAATAATGTTAATGTTTTGCAATGGCTAAGTCAGTCCCCAGATTTGAATCCAATTAGGAACTTGGAGTGATTTTTGAAAATTCAAATCCGAAAAAGAGCGCCAGCAAACATCAATAATCTGAAGATAATATGCCAGGAAGAATGGTACAAAATACCGACTAATTATTGCAAGAAATTAATTGAGAACTACAGGAAGAGATTAGTGGCAGTTGAAGTGAATAAAGGGGAATAAAGGGGATTCTTCAAAGTATTACATGAAGATAATGCATTATTTTTTGTACAGTACGATTACTTTTTTCTCTCATGAAAATGAATAATGGCATTAATTTCTGTAAAATTAATTGTAACCTAAGTTTATATATACCTATAAGGAGAATATATCCTTATACAGAAAATGTATGTAAAAATTTTGTTCAGCGTACGTTTGAAAGATAAAAAATAAAACATTTCATATGTACGAATATTTATTTCACCCCATTGTATATATATATATATATATATATATATATGGGGGTACCCACCCCCTCTGGCACAGGCTGGATGAAACACAAGATCAATAAGTGATTTAGTGGGGATACTGGTTCCATGATTTGTTCAAAACGGCATGCAACATTCTGGTGTTGTTTCTATCTAGCTTTTTCTCTGCGGGTCTTATTAGCGTCCTTGTGGTGCATCCATATAGTAGTATGGACACTGCTATAACTTAGAAAAAAATCCCGTTTTAGCTTATCGGATAGATCAGATTTCTATATGATTGTTAACCTGTCAATAACATTCCACGGCTTCGCTAAGAGTATGTTGGCATCATTTTCAGCGAACGGGATGCTGCTACCGAGGTATGTGAAGTGGTCTAACGTGTGTGTGTGTGTGTGTGTGTGTGTGTGTGTGTGTGTGTGTGTGTGTGTGTGTGTGTGTGTTTCCGTTATATGGAAAAATGGCAAATACTAGCGAGATTTGTCGTTGCAATAGCGTAAAAAAATCAATAAAGAGGTGTCACTGAATGTGAACTTTTAACATGGAAAGCAGATTTTCTTTGCTAAGTGGTCGTGTTTCATAGAAAGATTTCTGGAAGAACGTGCATTATGAAAAATATAACAACATCCAAAATGCTGTGAATACATTTTTCTTCGGCTCAACTCGTTCAAGTAAATCATTTTCTTTTATGCGACAGAAAAACGACTTTCACGAGTCAATTCCTACTTGCGTGATTTACAAAAATTGTGTTTTTACGGATACCATACCAAATAATAAAAACTTTAGCAGAAGAAATGAAAAGTGAAACATTTCATTATTTTTTTCATATCCAGTAAGCACCATTTTTATTGGTGTCGAAAAATAAGCATTCTGCGCATGTGTAAAAATTCAATCTAAATGTTTACTTTGGTTTCTTTGTTTAATGGCAGTTTAATCTTCGTGGGTTATTGTTATGGGACCGTTACCTACCCATTGATGTACTCTTCCAAATCCTATATTAATCGAGAGCCAGGTACTCTCGTCGCTGGGATAAATGGTCAGCCGGTCGTAGAGACTGGATATTCGACTGACAAGTAAGCCTAGCTTACGCCACCACTTTTCTCTGTATCTTATTACTTTAATATATCCTTAAACTTATACCGTGTTCCATCGCTTCTCGGCCTTTTGGCTGGGCCGTCTGGCATTCGTGCCAAATGGGTGATCGATCAATAGCAGATTCTAGGCCGAAAGGCCCAAGCTTCGGCTGGGCCACCTTCGGGTGGGCGAGCTGCTTTTTTTTTTACCCCTATGCACCCCTTGTATAGCACTAGACCTTGCGGTCTAGTTCAAGATATATTCTGGTATACGTGCCCGGATCTAGATTTAGGTCCGTGATACTGCTGGACTCATTAGACCCACATTGCACTTAGTGGGTCAATAACCTGCAGGGTTCGAACCTCGGCTCGTTCCCGGCCTTCCCCTCCCCCTTTATCCCCACTTTAATTGACCTTCGGGCTTTTGACCTTGTGCCAAGTCCTGTCTGGTGGAAGGCAGCGACAAATATCACCCTTAAACTTATACCGTGTTCCGAGTTATCTTTTCGTGGTCCCAAATTGGGTCCACATCAGTTATTTAATGGCAATGTCACTCTTGTAGAATAACGGCAGTGATGCTATTTAACCCATAATTGAGAAGGAAATAAGAGAGTTTATATCTTTCTAAAGATTATTTGTCTGAAAATGAACATAATAGCCCGACTTCGATGTCACAGGCCAACGCGTTAGCCACTATACCATGGTTACTTTTGCTCATCTATAAGGTTGGCTTCTATGGATAAGAATAAAAACAGCCATCGAAAGATAACCCACACTCAAATCACATATATAAACCTCATCGTTCTTCGCGCGGGTAAAAAAAAGGGGGCGCGTCCTGCTGAGGTTGGAGCCTTGGCCTCAGTGTTCGAAAAATCAGCTACAGAGCTCAAAAAAACAAGAACTACTAAAATGCAAACAAACAATACAAATAGCGACATTCAACGTCTGAACCTTAAGTAGAATAGGTCAACTACCGGAACATATATATATATATATATATATAGATAGTGTTCTCTAATGGTCTGGGAGACCTGGATTCAATCCCAGGTCGCGTCATACCAAAGAAGGAAATAAGAGAGTATTTGTCTGAAAATGAACGTAATCCTATTTACCTACCCCTCCGCTTGGGCAGGATATGACACAAGTTCAATTTAAGCGGAGTTTAACTGGTTTGAATTCAGAGTTTTCCTTCTCCTAGACTAGTTGCCTCATCAAGGCTGAAGAACCCAGTCTGTCCTACTATTTACCCATAGCTGGGGGGAGAATAATTGGATTCATACCTTTCCCAAGGGTATTAGTGCTATGTAAAATGCAATCAGTCTTGATTTAAACTCGTGTCGCCGTGACCATTTCCTATGACGATAACCATTACACCACGGGCACCTCCTGAAAATGAACATAGTAGCCCGTCTTCGATGTCACAGGCCAGCGCGTTAGCCACTATACCATTGTTACTTTTGAAATTGAATAAGAAAAATTCATATAATTTTGTTATCTAATTACTTGGCCCATTCTCGCTTCAATTTTTAACAGTATGTATAGAAACAACTCCACCGAAAGTAAATATTTTAAAATAAATAGTTCCTCACGCACACAAACACGTTCACACTCACAGGAGCGCGCTTAAAATATGTCTTTGTGTAGAGTCAAAAGTGTTATGTATTTTTAACACAAACCATGTCACGGAAAAACATATATAAATATAGGTCTGCATTCATGGGAAAGTGTGTATACATACACACACATTCACACACAAACACACATACACGCACACACACAGAGTGACAGAGAGAGAGAGAGAGAAAGAAAGAGGAAACAATAAGACTGAAAATACATATGAGTATGCATAGATGTACATGTATATATGCGCATTTATACACACGCACATACACACACAAAGTACATATATATATATATATATATAGCGTTCGTCAATGGTCCGGGAGACCTGTGTTCAATCCCAGGTCGCGTCATACCAAAGACTTTAAAAATGGTACTTGATACCTCCTTGCTTAACACTCAGCAATATAAGGAACGTATCAAGGGTAAAGCAGAGCAATCCTTGGAAAGGAGTAGCGCCCTCCCTTACACCTCGGTGTAGTAGCTATTGAAAAGGGAGACTTCTGGTCGCCCTCGACTAAAGGGAGACAACTTTACTCTTTTATATATATTTAATAAAAATACATTTAAATATACAAAAAAAATCTGCTGAGATCAGAGGTCTTTACAGACTATTAACTGACAGGCACAAATTGGGGAATGAAAAAGATGACATCCTATCAAAACAATATTTACTATAAAGGCAGAAATCGAAGACTTCTCTAGCCATTATCAATCTCTTGAAGAAGATAAAGTCTAAAAAATTTGTAGAGAACAAATATATGTAATTATAAAAACCTAAAAACCAAATTCAGATTCATTTGCTAACCTATTCATTTTAAAACACACACACACACACACACACACACACACAAATATATATATATATATATATATATATATATATATATATATATATATAAATTGATTAGACAATTGGGAATATTTTTTGCATTATTTATTTTCTGATGGCTTGGTTTTATGGTACATCAACCATTGTAGGTTATTTAATGCCAAATCCATGTTTATACAAATAAACAGTTCTATTTCAAACAATTCAGCTTACCTTAAGTACACAGTTTAGTTCTATTTGACTCATAGATAGGACCCTATCAGGTGCTACCACTCCGGCCAGAGTGAACCTGGGAGTGATGGCAATTTAAGGTACTCCTCATTCCCCAAAGGTTTTGATGGTTCTAAACTAGTTATGACCAAAATAGGACATTTTTTGTGTGAAAATAAAGTTCTTTCTTGAAAAATTTGGAAATTTAAAAAAATATTTTAAAGGAGTTGACTTGCTATTAGAAAAGCGACATAAAATGTTTAATAATCCTAGCATATCTATAAATCGAATTTTTCATTCGGCCAATGGATAAGCCACGCCATCAGAATATTATATATCATCATATCGCGCTGGTAGCACGGATATCCCTGACCCTCTCTCGCCACTCCTCCCTATCGTTCATCGCCCTAGGTAGGTCTTCAGGACAACAGCCTGTATCCTCACATAGCTGCTGAATGTACGTTCGAGCTGGTCGTCCTACTTTTGCGCGGCCATGTGTGGGGATCCATAATAGTACATCTCTTATGAGTTCATCTCTGCTTCTCCAGCAGTGTCCTGCATGTCTGGTTCGTCTAACTTGAATAGTTTTCGTGATAGGGGGCAGGTGGCCGTACAGTTGGTGTCTTGTGGGGTGCTGCTGCCAGGACTTGTTCAGGATTGCACGCAGCATTCTTGTGTAATTGCCATCCAGTTTCTTCTCCAGCCGTTTTGTTAGCGTCCATGTAGTGCATCCATATAGCAGTATCGATATGACCGCTGCCTGGAAGAAGCTGCGTTTCATTTTATCGGTTAGGTCTGATTTCCATATAATCGATAGCCTATTGATAGCTGTCCATGCTTTCGTTAGCCTCGTTTCGATGTCCTTTTCGGTTGATTCGACGCTGCTTCCTATGTACGTGAATTTGTCTACTAGTTTAAGTGGGGTTCCTTCTAGAGTGGAGATGTCCCCCGTTTGGTTATAGCACATATATTCCGTTTTGTGTGCATTAACATAGAGGCCTATGCTTGCTGCTGCTCGTTCCAAACTATGCAGAAGAGTTTCGGCTTGGTCAGGTGTATTTGCCAGTATCGCTATGTCATCGGCGTAGTCGGCGTCGGTAATTGTTGTTGCGGGGTATCTTCTGCTTCTTTTCTTCGTCAGTTCGAAGCCATTCTCTTTGATTTTGTCAATCGATGTTCTAAGTACGTAGTCTAGACAAATGATAAAAACTGAAAGACATTTTACTTTTTTTGTTTAATGGCATGTCAATCTTCGTGAGTTATCTAATACCAAAGCTATACTCGAAGAACAGCAGTAGTATAATGGAACCTGTAGCTGGAGGGATAAGGGGTTTCATATGTTTCCCAATAGTATTTGTCCAAAAGTAGACTAAGAGCGCGACTGGAGTTCGAACTCGCTTACTGTCATGTCGAAGTCAACTAGTTATTTACCAAGCTCAGCTTAGTTGTGGCACTAAGCTAGAAATATGGAGTGCCGAGTGAGAATCGAACTTGCAAACCGTTACACCATGTTAGCTACCCATGTTGCAGTTGGGTATGTTAGATATTATTCCGTAGGGACCCCCTACCTTAAAACCGTGTGAGTAGCAATACAATAAATATTGAAAAAGTCCTAAATGATTTCGTCGATCTAGTTCGGTGAAAGAAATAAATTATTAACAGAAGCTTACTACCCTGGTTTCACTGGATTATCAAGTAAACGGATAAATATATTCAAGAACACAGTAAAAATTATAAAAGTGGAAAAAAACAAATCAAGAGACAGTTTCGACCTTAGATCACCGACATGAGAAAGTTTTTTAAGAAGAAAAGTTTATAGGAAAGTTTTTAAAACTTAAATTTTAACAACTCTAAATTCTCTGTTGACTGTGTAAACGCCTTTTTCTTTTTCAGTAAAAGGCAGAATACCAGAAGAAAAATTAAACTGAATTTTGAGTTGTGGTTGGGGTTACTGGTCTTGACTGTGACTGCCTGGTATATGGTGGAAGCTTGATGGCGTAAAATGTATCAGGTTTCATCAGAGATTTGATCAATTTGAGGTCACCATCACTTAAACTCACATCTACCTCCTTCTCTATTTCTTCCCTTATCTGCCTCTTGTCTTTACACCCTTTCCCGACCCCTTTTATACTTTAGTTTTCTTCCTCAATTGCTTATATGTAGAAAAACTCAAAAAATGTTTAGGCTGAAGAAGTTTTGTGAATAAAGAATGAAATATTGATAAAACAGTTGTAAGTGCCTAATTTATCCATTTTTCCATATATATATATATATGTGTGTGTGTGTGTGTGTGTGTGTGTGTATATATATATATACATATATGTATATATATATATATATATATATATATACACTGGCTCATTGGCCTATGGTTAGAGTGCTCGCCAATGGACCGGGAGACTTTGGTTCAATCCCAGGTCGCGTCATATCAAAGACTTAAAAAATGGTACTTGATACCTCCTTGCTTAACACTCAGCAATATAAGATAAGGGTAAAGTGGAGCAATCCAGGGAAAGGAGTAGTGCCTACACCTTGGTGTAGTAGCTAATGAAAAGGGAGCCTTCTGGTCGCCCTTGACTATGGTCGCTAACTTTATATATATATATATATATATATATATATATATATATATATATATTTACCAACCCCTCCGCTCGGACAGGATATATATATATAAATAAATAGTAGGACAGACTGATTTCTTCAGCCTTGGTGAGGCAACTAGTCTAGGAGAAGGGAAACGCTGAATTCAAATGTCAAACGTGTCATATCCTGCCCGAGCGGAGGGGTTGGTAAATATGTATATATATATATATATATATACCAACCCCTCTGTGACTTGACGATATATATATATATATATATATATATATATACTACCCCTCTGCACGAGGAAGCTGTGACACTAGGTCATTTTTAAGCAGAGTTTAACAGGTTTGAATTCAGAGTTTTCCTTCTTCTAGACTGGTTGCCATACCAAGGTTAAGGAGCCTAGTCTTCCCTACTATTTATGCACAACTGAAGGGAGAACAATTGGATTCATAATTTTCCCAAGGGTATTAGCGCTTTGTGAAATACAAACAGCCTTGCCCAGGGTTGGATCTTGTGTCGCCGTGTTCATTTTCTACGATGGTATCCATTACACCACGAACGCCCCTTTTCCTTCGCTTCTTTTTTTTATTTCAAGACCTTTTTATCAATAGTATGAATTATTAAATCCCTTTCGCTTCATTTGATAACTTACACGTCCCGATGAAGGTCTAAGAAAACCGAAATATTTAACGTGGACAAGTTATTTAATAAATGAAATCATTCACAAGACTTTTTTTTTTCATTTCTGTACATCTCCCCCACCCTGGCTCACTTTGGTGAAGGAGTTAACGGTTGCCAAATGAATTGAGAGCTTCGGTATCCGATAGCGCAAAATGTAAACAAACGAAATTTAAAGCATTAGTGTAAATTCCCAAACTGACGTTCAGTAGCAGGCTTGTCTTAGGAGTATGTCAGCAATCTGACGTAAAGTTAGATTGATTTCGATCCCAGCCACTCGCGTAATACAAAGCTCTTCTAACGAACTGGGCACTCTGGTATTCGATAGCGCAAAATCTAAACAAACGAAAGCTTATACACAACACGTTTTAATTCCCGAGCTGACGTAGGTTGCCTGTGGCTGAGCTGTAAGATACTAAGTCTAACATAAAGTTAGATAGGTTTCGATCCCAGCTTGAAGCATCCTGCGTGTTTAGCCACACTGAAGGGTTGTGATACAACGAAACTGTCTGTGGATGACAGTATATATACATAAATATATATATATATATATATATATATATATATGTTATGGCCCTGGAAATGGTCACAAAGAGAACAGAAGACCACGGGTATAGTGTAGACATATATTTACAAAAACAAAGGTTGGTTACAAGAACATAGGACGGTAAGCTGGTTTGCATAACCGCGCAGGGGCGAGGTTAGCTTCCGGAACTGGAAGTGTCTTCGTATTGCTACGTATTCCGGTATTTATGGAGAATGGTTGAGTCTATTAGTAGGTAATTCCACCACAACTATATATATATATATATATATATAATTGTGTTCAGAAAGTTATATAGTGTGTTCAGAGAGGTTATAAAAAGAAATATATAATTAAAAATGTAAATACCTTCAATTTTAATGATTGCAGCCCAACAGACATAAGAAAAAATTAGACTGTCAGGATGGGAGGTTCTTCCACATCCTCTATGTTCACCATGAGCACCCTGGTGAAGGAATTAACGGCTGCCACTCGCGTAATGCAAAGATCTTCTAACGAATTAAGTATTCTGCAATCTGGTAAGATAAAGCTAATACATAATTTCTTATAATTCCCGAACTGACGTATGTCGTCTGGTGGCTGAGCGGTAAGATGCTAAGTCTAACGTAAAGTTAGGCGGACTTCGATCCCAGCTTGAAGTGTCCTACGTGTCTAGCCACACTGAAAAGTTGTCATACAACGAAACAGTCTGTCTGTAGATGACAATATATATATATATATATATATATATATATATATATATTGTAAATAAAAAGTTTGTAAGTAACGTTATTTTTAAACGGGCCAGACTTCAAATTTTTTATCACAGTTAAATGGTTGCAAGTATTCCTATCAAACACTTATAATTCTATTTATTCAGGCGGTGCCCGTGGTGTAATGGTTATCGTCGTTGGAAATGTACACGACGAGACGAGTTCAAATCCTGGACATGACTGATTGCATTTCACGTAGCACTAATACCCTTAGGAAAGGTATGAATCCAATTATTCACCCTCCAGCTATGGGTAAATAGTGGGACAGACTGAGTTCTTCAGCCTTGGTAAGGCGACTAGTCTAGGAGAAAGAAAACTCTAAATTCAAACCTGTTAAACTCCACTTAAAAATTGATCTTGTGTCATATCCTGCCCGTGCGGAGGGGTTGGTAAATATGATAATTCTGTTTATTCAGAATTCCTATCTAATTTTTGTTTGCATACAGTTGAATAGTTTTAAGTATAGAAGATTCTTGAATATTCCTATCTAACCCATAGGTGGGACCCTAATAGGTATTACATTCCAGACCAGAGTGGTCCTTGGAGTAATGGAAATAAAAAGGTACGCCACATTCCCCAAAGCTCTCGGACGGGACGATAGTCATCAGGTGCAGTTTAATGTCATATACAGGCCAACTGGGCTGAACATTTTTTAAATAGCAGAACATTTGTCGTTTCCATGGAAATGAATCGGAGACTTACGGACCTCCACTTGTATATCTTCACTTGCGTGTATATGTTCGTGTGCACATACGCTTGTTTGTATATGTGTGTACGCGCATGCATGTGTATGCGTGTGCGTTTGAGCGCATGCGTGGACCGATTGATCGCGAGAAAGATACATTTTTAAAAACCTTGTCGTTTAAGATATTTTTAAGTTTCCTCTTAGAAGATAAATGAGTATTAAATGAAAAACACTTTGAATTATTAATATTAAATTCGCCACGTCTGTTTACACGCTAAGTCTACTCGGCAAATTTTGGCAACTGTTTGTTTAGCGATAATATATCCTCTGATGCCGACTCCAAGAGCAAATCTAAAAGAAGCCGGGTTGAGCGTGGAGCAAACAACACCATCTCGTTAAAAGAAAAAAAAAAAAAAAAAAAAAAAAAACTCTCAAAAGAAACGCCGACGGTAGACCAACAAACAACTCAGCCCCTGATCTCTTGGTCTAGGCCCAGGGGTGGAGCAAGGAGTTATAGATAAAGAGATTTCTTACGATATCGGCTTTTACAAGTGTCTGCCTCATCATATATAATGAATGCAAGTTTTGGCGTATGTGTTTAATAAATATTATCCGTTATATTTTGGGTTACAGAAGCAGCTAGTGTATAATAACAATGTTCTGATCTTGGTTAGATTACAAAGTTATTGTCAAAATAAGTTTTAGGTATCGATCTACCTATCTATCCCCGCCAATTCATATCAATCTGTCCATATATATGTATATATACAAACACACACTCACATATAAGCCAGTCCGTAATTATCTATCAAGATAGATTGATAGATAGATAGATCTGAACAGATAGATAGATAGATCAGTCTGTGCATATCTATATATCTAACTCAGTTCACATCAATGTCATTCAATTTATATCTATCTATCAGTCTAAGTCGATTTATATAGATCATTATATTTATTTATATCCGCCTGTTCATATATATATATATGTATATATATATATATATATAGCAGTCAATTCATATCTATCAATATATCTATCTCCGCTAGTTTATCTCAATCTGAGTTCTTTCTCCCTTCTTTCTATCTCTCTCTCTCTCTATATATATATATATATATATATATATATATATGTACAAATATCATCATCATCATCATCATCATAATCTTGTTGCGCTACTGGCACGGATTTCTTTGTCTCTCTTTTGCCATTCGTCTCTATCGTCAGTGACTTCCGGCAGTTCTTCTAAACTACATTCAGTGTCCGTGCAGAGCTGTTGTAGATAAGTTTTTGTTGGTCGTCCAACACTTCTCCGTCCATGTGAAGGGGTCCATAAGAGAACATCACTTACGCGTTTGTCCTTACCTCTCCAGCTGTGTCCCGTCTTATTTGGATGGTTTTTAAGACGGGTGGTAGGTGGCCGTACAGCTGCTCTTTTGTGGGATGTTGCTTCCAGGACTTGTTCAATATAGCTCGTAGCATTCTTGTGCAATTTCCGTCTAGCATTTTCTCTATAAGCTGAGACAGCGTCTATGAAGTGTATCTATATGATTATATATATATATATATATATAATGTGTCCTGGCTACGAGACTCAACTTCATCAGGTGTCTCAGCTCCAGTTCCAGACCTCTGGGTAGTGAGGAGTTCCCCTGCGTTACCATTATTTTCAGAACCACACTGACTATCTCTGGTAAAAAAAAAACATGTAATTAATACTCCCGGAAGATGTGCACCTTATTTTGGATTTTAATTTAATAAACTAATAGCACACAAGACGCAAGGTATTTTCTTTAATGATAGAAAAGTTAGTTTTTTTAAATATTCCTTAAACAAAGTGGATTAAATTATTCAACTTTTTTTTGTTTTGTTTTTGTTTTGTTTTTTTTTTTTAGTTTTTGTTTTTGCTTTTTTGTATTTGTTTTTTGTTTTTGTTTTTTTCGCCAAGCCCTGAAAGGAAAACATGGAATAATTTGAATGTTGACGAAATAACTGTGTGTGTGTGTGTGTGTGTGTGTGTGTGTGTGTGTGTGTGTGTGTGTGTGTGATTATATGCATGTCCGCGTGTGTATGTATGTGCAAGTATGTGCATGTGTGTCTGCGTGCTACATGTGTGTATGTGTGTGTGTGTGATTGTGCGTACCGTTACATTTGCGTGCAGGTTTTGCGTACCGTTACATTGTGCGTGTTTATGTGTGCATGTGTGTACGTGTGTATGAGTACGTGTGTATGTGCATGTATGTGTGTGTGTGGACACGCCAGTGTATGTATTTATCTGTATGTATGTGTCTGGGTGTATGCATAGTTACACGTGCGTGCGTGTGTGGTCGTGTTTATCTATGTGTGTGTATGTACAGTTACATGTGTGTATGGGTGCGGTCGTGTATATGAGTACGTGTGTATGTGCATGTATGTGTGTGTGTGGACACGCCAGTGTATGTATTTATCTGTATGTATGTGTCTGGGTGTATGCATAATTACACGTGCGTGCCTGCGTGCGTGTGTGGTCGTGTTTATCAATGTGTGTGTATGCACAGTTACACGTGTGTATGGGTGCGGTCGTGTGTATGTGGCCGTGTGTATCTGTGTATGTATGCACAATTACATGTGTGTAGGCACACATCTTTGTGTATGCTTGTGTGTGTATCCACATACGTATGTATGCATGTGTGTGTGTACTCGATTACATGTGTGTTTGCGTGTTTAAGTGAATATGTTTGTGTTTGTGCACATCTCTGTGTGTATGTGTACGTGTGTATATGTACGCGTGTGTGTGTGAATGCGCACATGTTTGTGTGTTTGTGTGCACGTCTATGTGTGTGTGTGTGTGTGTGTGCACGCATCTTTACGTATGTCTTTATATGTGTAGTTGTATGTGTGCGCGTATGCGTCTCTATGTGTGTGTGTGTGTGTGTGTGCACGCCGCATCTGTACGTATGTCTTTATATGTGTATGTGTATGTGTGCGCGTACGCGTCTCTATGTGTGTGTGTGTGTGTGTGTGTGTGTGTGTGTGTGTGTGTGTGTGTGTGTGTGTGTTTATCCATATTATGTTATTTCATTAAAACATTTCTCTGTTATCTATGACCTTCTTTCTTTTTTTTTTCTTTTTTATCCCGAACATCGTCTGATAACCCTGCTTGCCATTTATTGCCAAAGGCCTGGGTGCACTTGGGAAGAATAAATAACTCGATTAACTCGTGCTTTCCATAAATGCTTTTCTCTTTTCCTTGCTTCGCCCTTCAAATTTGACATTTATTTCTGGACAGCTTAATATTAAGCGCGGTCAAAGAAGTCGATGTTTGTACGTTCACAGTCGGGTGGGCGGGGTAGGAAGGATAGAAAACAATGCATTACCCATCTTTGCCCCATCCTTTGGCGCTACCAAGCATTCCTACTGACTCCCACATTGTTCCCCGTGTCTCTCTCAGTACAATATTATCGATACATTAGTAAGCTAACAGGTAACTATGGATCTATCGTTCACGTGTGTCACACGGGGGAAAAGGGGGAGAATGATATTTATATATCAGTTAAAAACGATACGTATCATGCTTCCGCGACGGAAAATATTTATCCACAGATAGATATAAAAAGACTCAGACAGATAGATAGATAGATAGATAGATAGATAGATAGATAGATAGTAACAGGATTAGATAGATAGATAGATAGATAGATAGATAGATAGATAGATAGATAGATAGATATGAATAAACATAGGGTCCCATCTAAGGGTCAAATAGATCTGTTTGAAAATTATTTGTGTTTGATAGGAATACCTGATATACCACTTATCTCTGTGCAGATTATTTGTAGCAAGAGTTGTCACCAAAATCTGTAATCCTTCAATCCTTTAATCAGCATTATTATAATAAGTTACTTGAAACTATATAACCGTGTGAAAACAATTGGATATAATTAAACAAAAATCATGTCTTGAAGCCTTATAATTATGAATATGCGACGTTCTCTTTTGGGACGCGGAGTTGTTTGAAGCAGTAGAATATACCGACTGTACCTCTGCTGGGGGTAAGATCCCCCCTCCCAATGAGTGTCCTGTATATGACACTAAACTGCAACTGATAGGCAGGTTCCATTCCTGAAGCTTTGGGGAATCTGGAATACTCCTTTATTGTCATTAACCGCAGTCCCACTCTGACTCGGAGTGGTAGTACCAGTTAGGGTCCCATCTATGGGGTACACAAGACTGTTAATACATTTACTATACTTAAAACTATTGAACTGTGTACAAATAGAATTATTAGAGTTAGATAACAATACTTGAAACCATTTAAATATTTAAAAAGACAAAAGAATGATACACCCCACCCCCAAATAGATAAAATAAAAATTCAAACTATTTTTTCATATTGAAAATTACCATACATTGACTGTTGATTTATTTTTTTTCTCCTGAAAAGGTTGGTAACATTATCCATTAAAAATTGTCTTTTCCTCTTTCTTTTTTTTTTTTCTTTTTTTTTTTTTTTTGTCTTTTAGCGTTTTGTCAACAAATTGGTTGACTTATTTTATCGTCTGCTTGCTTAAATTTCGTTCCGGCATATTCCGATTCTTTCCGTTATCGGCCCGGAAACGCTCGGGAAAGTTCGGATTTTTTGCAGTAACATAGATGCATAAGTACCTTTTTTATTCATTGTAAGTCAGAAAAAGAAATTTTGTTAAAACAAAAAAATTTAAAAGCAAGATTTTGGATAATGGTTATTCTTCTAAACTTCTAAATAAATTCGAGCAAAGGTCACTGGAACTACTAAGATGCTGAATTTCTCAAAGCTGTCAAAAATTTCAGGTGCGATCTGGGATCGAAAGCATAACACACACTGCGTGACCTCTCCCAAAAGTCGACGAACAAGCGAAGCTGAGAGAAAGGTCAGACTTTGAGATTGAATACTGGTTTCCACATGGACGATTACCGTAGTCCCGTGCTTTAACCATTACGCCACAAGGAGACCTCCCAGAAACCCTTTGAGAGATAATTTTATTCTTCTTGTCCCAATCTATGTGAATGGTAGCAAAGTTTTCATAAGCTGACCAATCAGAGTAGTTTGGGTAAAGAAATTTCTTCAAAAATATGACCTCCAAGACTGTTTAAACCAAAAAGAGACCAAGGGAAAAGAAAAAATTCTAAAACTACCGCTAAAAAACCTTGCTGCTATAAAAGAAAACTCTGACAAAAGAAGTAACGAAGTTCCAGGTCTCCAAATTTTTTCGGATAGCACCAAGACTGCCTTTGCCGTTTTGGAAAAAAAAACATCCATGCTAATTAGCATAAAGCAAAAACGCCAAATTCCTCACCGTGTCTTTTCTCTCCTCCGTAGTGTGCGAAACTTTTTTCTTTTACTATTGTACATGGTTGGTTGGTTGGGTTTTATGGCATATCAACTTTTTTAGGTTATTTAATGCCAAATCCATTTTATACGAATAAACAGTTCTATTTCAAACAATACAGTTTAGCATAAATACACAATTTAATTGTCAAAAACATTTCTATTTCAAGATATTCAATTTAGTCAAACAGTTCTAATTCAAACAAATCAGTTTAGTATAAATATAATTTTTGTCCATAGAGTTAAATGTCAGAACAGTTCTATTTCAAACAATTCACAGCACGCAGTTTACATGTCAAAACAGTTCTATTCCAAGCAGTTCAGTTTAGCATAAGTACGCGGTTTAAATATCAAAACTTATATTTCAAGTAATTCAGTTTTGCATAAGTACGTAGTTTAGTTCTATTTGACCTAGAGATAGGACCCTATCAGGTGATACCACTCCGAACCAGAGTGGACTTGGGAGCGATGCCAATGAAGCTCCAGCATTACTGGAACCTCACAATCAGGTTGTTTAGTGTCATATGCAGGACACTCGTTGGTGGGGGGGAGGTTTTACCCTTCTGCAGAAATGCAGTCGGTGTATTCGACAGCCCACTACGCAACTATTGTATATGGCTGCATAATCATATTGCAATAAAAACTTATATTGTTATTATTAATGGAGAGTTGTCCCGTTTTTTGGAGTGACCAATGTATTCGGTAATTCACTCTTACTAACTTTCCGAGTCGTCACGGGTACTCCAACCAAGTTGCGTCAATTCCTATTCTGTAGATCTTTAAAAATACAACATGGTCGCAGAAAACCTTGACAAACCAATCGGACAAAAGATTCATTCATTTCAATGTTAAGATCGCCAATGTTTAGGCGTTTATAAAGGACTCTAATGGTTATCGTCGAAGGAAATGGACACGGCGACACGAGTTCAAATCTTGGACGAGGCTGATTGCATTTCACATAGCACTAATACTCTTGGGAAAGGTATGAATCCAATTATTCTCCCTCCGGCTATGGGTAAATAGTGGGGCAGACTGGATTCTTCAGCCTTGAAGAGGCAACTAGTCTAGGAGAAGGAAAACTCTGAATTCAAACCTGTTAAACTCCGCTTAAATTGACCTTGTGTCATATCCCGCCCGAGCGGAGGAGTTGGTAAATAGGATAAAGGACTCTAAACCAAGAAACAAAGTCTAGCGCCAATTCTCTGCGCTTTGATCAGCAGATTTAGGAATTTGAGAATTTCAATACACCAAGCTACTGTAGTGATTATCATATACATATTGTTATAAACAAACTATGATCACAAGAATGTAGCAAAACCTTACTTTGATTTCATTCAGCAAATAATAAAAGATACACAGGACAGGATTACATACGAAAGAGGAAGGAAAGTCCGCTACAATCAGTCCTGCTGTTGCATATCCACAATTAACGCCATGTGCGAAATAGACATATAATGTTCATAACGATAGAACATATAAAGAACATAGGAATCTCGAAATTCGAAAACACGTAACGACTTGTTTATTCAGGTACGAAACCTTTTTTATTAACTTTGAGTTAAAGGTTTCGACATAAGGAGGAGAGACACAATCTCGCTATGCCGTCTTATTCATTTGGCCCCTATCTCGTGCGGCACTCTCGCCGCTGCAAGCCCAAAAGTCGACCATCTTCGTCCGGCGTCTAATTTCAACTCCTAACTTTCTTCAGATTCTCACCAACCTCCGCGCGCTTCCGGTGCGTGACGTCACCCGTACCCTGTCACCCCCTGTCGTCGCGGACTATTGTGACATCTCTGAGTGACACCTCCATTTGCCCGCGCGCGTCCGCGTTAACACTTACCTCAATGTTGCGCCTAAATAACCCAATTGCTGAGCCGAAAGGTTCTCAGCCTAACTAAACTCAAAGGCATGAACCGAAATCCCTCGGCCATTACGTTACACTGCTAATTGTTAATTGGCAAAACAAAATTAAGGAAAGGTTAAATCACTAAAGAATTTATTATTAAAGTTTTTTTTTTTGTTTGTTTGGGGGTTTTTTTTCAAGACGAGGAAAGTGGTTTAATGGTTACCGTCGTGAGAACTGGACACGGCGACACGAGTTCAAATCCTGGACAAGTCTGAGTGCATTTCATATGATGCTTATACCCTTGGGAAATTTATGAATGCAATTGTTCTCCCCCTCAGCTATGTATAAATAGTAATGTAGACTGCGCTCTTTAACTTTGGTATTGGCAATCAATCTAAGAGAAGGAAAACTTTATATTAAAACCTGTTTAACTCTGTTTAGAATAAACTTTGTGTCACATCCTGCCCGTGCCAAATGGGCAGCTAAATATAGAACCAGGGGGTCAAGAGTTTTCTGCGAACGCTCAATTGACGTAAAAGAGGTCGGGTTATCTCTCATATTGATTGGTTTGGTTTGGTTTCTTTATTTAATGGCATATCAACATTTGTAGGTTATTTAATGCCAAATCCATTCTCCTAGAAGAACAGTAGTGGTACTATTTAACCCATAGCTGGGAGGATAAGGGTGTTCTTACCTTTCCCGAGGGTATTTGCCCGAAAGCGATTGTAATAGCGCGACTGGAGTACGAAGTCGCTTACTACGATTCCGTAGTCCATCGCTTTAACCATTACACCACGAGGACCACCCCCTCTCATATTGAGATTTCATTTATGGGTGTCATTGACATAAAATGTATTTTCTTGGGGGTTGTGTTTTGAGTTGGATTTTCTAATTATGTCATAGAATTTTGAGAAGTTAAAGTCTTGCATTTTTGACAAGCGGTTTTGCACATGGGTAGCGGGGATGAGATCTCGAAGAGGTAACGTTGTTTCCTTGCCGTTTTGAAGACAAATGTGCATGTAATGAGGATTAGCTTCTATAATCTCTGCCTCGTCCACAATAGGGTCGTATTTCGATTGTGTGACATGTCATTTTAGAAGAACTATTCCTGGCGTTAACAGCTATGCTGGAACAAAATAGCCACTCGAGGATCGACGAAGATAATTGAATAATTGTTCATGAGGGGTAGCGTTCGTAGCCACCGAAAGTAACATGCGTATTGAATGTAAAGCATCTAACATAATAAGTTCCTATTGAATAATTGTTTTCAGTGCTAAAATTACTACTTTCCATATTATACCGTTATACCTACCACAATGTCCATTACATCAATGTTTACATAGAATGGTATTGCTAGTTGAAATCTCAGGCCCATATAAGGTTTTCCCTTGTGTAGACATGAAATTAGAGCTTCTGTCCGAATGTACGAGGTCCATACGATAAGTTTCCAGACTTTTTTCGTTGGGCACTTTTATTGATAGTACACACATGAAACTCTAGTACCCTTCGAAGTAATCTCCTCCAGTTGCAATGCACTTGTTGTACCGTTACAACAACTTCTGGAAGGCCCCATGGAAGTCCTCTTGTGTGAGCGTGTCAATGGCCTTCGTCACAGCCTCTTCCATCTCCTCATTTGTCTCCTAACGACAGCCTCTGAGCTTAGGGAATAACCAAAAGTCACTGGGAGCAAGTTCTGAACTATAGGGAGGCTGAGGAACTGTCTTGATGACCATCTTGGTCAAATAGTCTGTGACATCGATGGAGTTGTGGACTGGTGCATTGTCCTGCCGGAATTGCTACTGACCCGATTTGGAGAGTGCTGGCCTCTTCCCAAGGAATCTCTTCCTCAACTCCCTTAAAACCTCAACATGGTAACCCAGCTGTGACAATCAGGCTTTAGTAGGGTGTATTCCAATTGCTGCTGTAGCTGTTCATTTGAACCTGAAATCATAAAAATTGGTTAGTCATCTCATAAGATGTATAGCAATAATATACTGAATTTTCAAGAATCTATAACAATTTTTAATGCCTGTATAAAGAAGATTCTTAAAACTTATTGATGGCACCACGCACTTGAACCCCGTTAACTGTACGTAAATAAATAGCTGATATTAAATATAATTATTAATGCTAAATAGAAATACTTGAAACCCGTTAACTTTACGTAAATCAATGGTTGATATTAGATATTATTATAAGTGTTTAAGAGCAATATATAAATATATATATATATATAGGTTTTATCATTATATAAGCCATAAGGTTTGAAATGCCCTAAAACACCAACCAACAAACAGTAAGCTCTCAATAAAGCATCAGCAGTAACTATCTCTCCCCAGACTTCGTATCGAATCTATAACAGGCAAGTCCAACCCTCCATCTTTGAATGTTATCACTTTTGATTTTTCCCAGACTGTTTCGAATGAAATATTAATGTCACTGATCCCTGATCAGTAAGTAGGGAAAAATGACATCCCGTTTGGTAGAGTTTCCACTAATATAAAGCTTCTGCATGGGCTCCTTTTTCGATAGAAGAGTGCTTTTATTTATTGGGACTTAAAGTCCCGAAAGAAATCTACTACCCTATCAAATTAATTCAAGATGCCTGCAATTGTGCTGTTAGCAGCATTTGTCACGACAGTGACAGTAACAGTTTCATTGTTTGAATACCATTGCGTTTTCCACTTCAGATTTCAGGTGTTCGAAGGCTTTTTCTTGAGAAGTGAAAAGATATTGAATTGTACGGTGGGGGCGTAATTCTTTCAGAATAATTATTGATCCACTGGGAATCTTGCCCAGTCGGCTGGGGCTGTAGAATACACCGACTGCATATATGCAGAGGGGTAAGACACCCCAATGAGTGTCTTGATATATGACACTAAACAATCTAATGGTGAGGTACCAATAACGTTGGGGCTTTGGGGGATGCGAAATACCTTTTCATTGCCCTCATTCCCAGGTCCACTCAAGCCCGGATTGGTAGCACTTGAAAGGGTCCAATCTATGGGTTAAATAGAACTAAACTGCTTACTTATGCTAAACTGAAATGTTCACAATAGAACTGTTTTGATATTTAAACTGTGTACTAATGAAAAACTGAATTGTTTGAAATAAAACTGTTTTGACATTGAAACTGTGTTGACGCTAAAGTGAATTTTTTTAATTAGAACTGTTTGACTAAACTGAATAGCTTGAAATAGAAATGTTTTTGACAGCTAAACTGAATTGTTTGAAATACAACTGATTATTCGAATAAAAATTGATTTGGCATTAGATAAGCAACAAAGGTTTATATGCCATAAAACACAACCAACCAGCCACTGGGAATCGTTGGAAGATATCCACAATTTACGTCAAAAAGAATTTATAACTTATGGAAGATGAAGTTCTTTAAATGGTCGAAGTTTCTCGGTGTTTCGTTTAATTTTCCCAACAGATGCCGTACAGCCTAAAAGATCCCCTGGAGAGTTTGAAAAAGAATATTTACTCAAATTGTAAAACAAGCTTAACTTCTTGGCTGCCACCAAAAATTAATTGATGTTCTAGTCATACTTTTTTCTGACTCCTACCGCAGATAGTTATATTGTCTTGGTTGGCAATAGTGTGGGAGAACGAATAGTCAGTAATAGACTTATCAATTATTTTTTGGAAACTGGTTACATTGTTAGTTATTCCGAACGGAAACGGGCCCAGTCAGCAGGGACTGCAAAATACACCGACTGAATCACTGCAGTGGGGTAAGACCCTACCCCGCAACGAGTGTCCAGGGGATGACACTAAACAATCTGATAGTGAGGTTCCAGTAATACTGGGGAATGCAGAGTATCTCTTCATTGCCATTACTCCCAAGTTCACTCTAGCCTGGAGCGGTAGCAACTGATGGGGTCTTATCTCTGTGTCAAATAGAACTAAACTGTGTTCTTATGCTAAACTGAATTACTTGAAATAGAACTACTTATATGTATAAAAATGGATTTAGCATTAAATAACCTATAATGATTGATATGCCATAAAACCAAAGCAAACCGAACGGAACCCTCTAGAACTGGTATAGCAAGCCACCTGCTTCAAAGGCAGTATAAGGCTTGTCTTCGTCAGCTATTGGGATCTGATGGTAAACGGATTTCTGATCTACAGTACTATAAATTTTGTATTGTGCTACTGTATTAACTAATTATTCGATCTAAGGCAATGGTTAAGCATCTAAGAAGGTGAATCAGTTAACTATTTGAGAATAATCGACAATCATTCTCTTTTTATTTTGTACATTGCGGGTCACTGTGATTTGGACTCGCTGAGAGAAAGTGCTGAGTTCAATGTTTACTTCGACGGCCATAAATTCTTTGTTTTTACAACACTTCCGGGATTTGACAATTTTTGGACACACGAGCAAAAAGTGGAGGCAAAGAAACGGAAAAGCTAATTAATCCAAAACTTAATGGACTCCTCTTACCACCAAGTTTCACATAAATAAAATTTTAAAAAATTATGAATTGAATTATCATAAAATCAGCAGAACACTTACGAGAACACTGCAGTGTATACCGTAATCTCCACCACTGGAGATCGAACCAGTGACCAAAGGTTACTGTGCCGAAACTCTACAACTGAGCCACCCAGTTCATATCGAACTCAAATGACGCCATATTAACTAGTCGTGGTAATTGCAAGAAACATTTAGGTTAATTGGCCGCGCAATTACCATGACGAGTTGATTTGGCCTCACTTGCGTGCGATATAAACTGGTGGTTCAGTTCTAAAGTTTCGGCACTGCAATCTGTGGTCGCTGGTTTGATTTCCAGTGGTGGAGATTACGGTATACACTGCTGATGAGACCTAATAAGGTCGAAACAGCTATCCAGTGTTCCCGTATGTCATGCGTAGGTGTTCGGCGGATTTTATGGTCATGGTAAATCAATTCACGATATAAATTCCTCTAAAAAAAAAAAATATGTAAAAAAACTTGTCTAAGGATGACATCGGTATACAAATCAATCAGCGTTGATTGTTTAATAGCAAAATATTTTGACCTCCCAACCTCCACGTTTACCAGGCAATAACCTGACATCCGAATGCCCCAAAAAATTGCAGCTATTAACCCAGTAATCCTATTTACCCAACCCCTCCGCTCGGGCAGGCTATGACACAAGGTCAATTTTTAAGCAGAGTTTAACAGGTTTGAATTCAGAGTTTTCCTTCTCCTAGATTAGTTGCTTCATCAAGGCTGAAGAACCTAGTCTGTCCTACTATTTACCCTTATCTGGAGGGAGAACAATTGGATTTATACCTTTCTCAAGGGTATTAGTGCTATGTGAAATGCAATCAGTCTCGTCCAGGATTTGAACTCGTGTCGCCGTGTCCATTTCCTACGACGATAACCATTACACCACGGCACCTATCAATCCGGTAATAGTCTCTCCAGTAGAGTAGCAAGAAAAAGCTTTCAAACCAAGATCTCGAATATAAAGTTCTCAATACTTGCCGTGTCCACGAGATCTTGAACTTTCCATTCATTTTTTATCAGAGTAGTTGCAGCGAACAAATCCGTAAACAAATCTGCCATTACCACAAGATTAGATGACTGGAGAGTCACTGATGTCGTAGAACGACATATTTTGGCAAAATGGCCGATTTTACAGCATTTCCGACCAGGAAACTTATTGGTAGGGGTCTTATTTCTCTGCAGAGATGTAGTCGGTGTATTTTACAGCCCAGCCGACTGTGTGTAAATTATTTGTATTAGATAAAGATACTTGATAACATGTAAGTGTGTAAATTATTTATATTTGATTGGAATACTCGATACTAGATAACAACGTAAATTATTTGTATTGATTGGAATACTCGATACTAGATAACAACGTAAATTATTTATATTTGATTGGAATACTCGATACTAGATAACAACGTAAATTATTTGTATTGATTGGAATACTCGATACTAGATAACTACGTAAATTATTTATATTTGATTGGAATACTCGATACTAGATAACAACGTAAATTATTTATATTTGATTGGAATACTCTATACTAGATAACTACGTAAATTATTTGTATTTCATTGGAATACTCGATACTAGATAACTACGTAAATTATTTGTATCATAAATAGTTACTTGAACTTATAATTCTTATAGGGGATTATTAAATAGAAATAAATTAATGAAACCATATTATTAATGATATTAGATGGGAATACCTGAAACCCAACAAATGTGTGCAAATTATTTGTATTAAATAGGAACTTGATACTATAAATCGGTTGTGTTAAGCATAGTTAATTGAAGCTATAATTTATTTACTAAGGATTATTATTAGTTACTTGAAACCATATAATTGTGTACATGATATTAGATAGGAATACTTGAAACCAGACAGATATTTACAAACGAGCGATTGTCATTAAATATAAATATTTATTTGAAACTATATAATTATGTATTAGACAGGAATCCCTGAAATTATACAACTATTTGCAAATTATTTGTATTATATAGGAATACTTGAAACCATATAATGCCATAGGGAAAACATTGATCTATCTCTACTACTCAATCTTACAATGGGTAGTAGGGCAGACTAGGATCTTTAACCTTGGTACTGCAACAGATCTAAGAGAAGGAAAAGTCTGAATTCAAACCAAAACTTATTCGTGGAAAAATTGACCTTGTGTTGACACCTGCCTGTGAAGTTTAGTAAATACTTGATATATTTCTATATGTGAGTGAAATTTTGACAAATACACAAAAATATGAGTATAAACCAACAATGAATGCAATTCCCTAACCTCTCAGTATGAAATAACCCTAGTTGGGTTAACATACTGTTAGAACCAACCAATCGTATTTTAGAGCCCCTTACACTATCATCTTAAAGCAGGAATGAAACTTACAAAGCAAGAACGATATTTTATCCAAACCTTAGGCTTGGCGACTAAGAAAATCAGTGCGGTGACTTGGAAAAAATCCCTAAGACCTCTTTAGTGATATTTTTGGCGTTTTAGCGTCCTGTGTGCAATTAAGTTGACATAAAAGTAACAAGAGGCAGAACTGTATCGCACTGTAATAACCTTCGTCTAATTTTCATCCAGTTTATTTTTATGCTGAGTCGGTATAATAGAAAAAAAAAGACATTATGGTCGCTTTCATAAAAAAAATGTTATTTTCAGTTATTGATCATTAAATGATCTATAAAGGAAAACCTATCTATTAAAAAAAAGATATATCTTTGGTATAAATTAATCTTGACCGTTACTGATGCGGGAAAATTGGATGTAATTCAAGTCTGACAAAGAGACTAAATTTTATTAAACTGTCTTGAAAATGTCTCTTAATCTCTATATCTATCTATCTATATATATATATATAGATAGATAGATAGATATAGATATTTACCAATCCCTCCGCTCGGGCAGGATATGACACAAGGTCAATTTTTAAGAGGAGTTTAATAGGTTTGAATTCAGAGTTTTCCTTCTCCTAGACTAGCTGCCTCACCAAAGCTGAAGATGCCAGTCTGTCCTACTATTTACCCATAGCTGGAGGGAGAATAATTGGATTCATACCTTTCCCAAGGGTATTAGTGCAATGGGAAATGCAATCAGTCTCGTCCAGGATTTGAACTCGTGTTCAATATATATATATGTATATAATTGTGTATGTATGTATGTATGTAGAGTACGCCAAAAAAAAGTTGCCCGAGCAGTAGTTTGCTATAAACGTCAATGTCTGGAAATTAATGGCCACCACTTTGAGCAGGTCTTGTAATTGTTGTGTTTAAAGGTAACCTGCATAAATCTCGTGATGTCTGGATAAATTTAGTATCAAAATATTCTGGCAGATTTTTCCTTTTCTGGAGTGTCTATTTATTTCTGGGTGGACTATATATATATATATATATATATATATATATGTATATATATGGGACATATGAGTATGTAGACACAGACTTTATATATATATATATATATATATATATATATATATATATATTTGTGTGTGTGTGTGTGTGTGTGTGTGTGTGTATTGGGGGTAGAAAACAGACGCTGAAGCATGAAGGATTTTTTAATATTTTTTTTTTTGTTTACAGACAAAAGATTTTAATTCTGAATCCAGTGAATCATCCAAAAAAATTCAGCGTTTCCAGTACTTCTAACTGTGTAACAAACCATTTTCAAGAATTAGACGAGGTTAATTTTCTTTGTTTGGATATAAGAGTAGACATGACGTGGTGGGAGAGGTGATCCGCTTGTACTTGTGCAAGAGACTGAATTTTAGCTATACAGACAAATATATCCACAAATCAGAATCTGTCCGAAAAAAAATGAAACACGTAAAATTCTCTGGGACTTTGGAATACAAATGGATTGCCCAACCCCTTGCCAGAAGACCAAACTTAGATTTAGATGTATCAAAAAACCCTAGTCTGAAGGCCAGACCTAGTTTTAAATGGATCAAACAATCCTTCTGAGACGAAGCTTGTTGATTTTTATCATTAAGGATTTTCGGACTATTGTCTTCATCTTTATTGTTATTGTGTCCAGCAGAACATATAGCGAAACGGTTATAGGCGTTGGTTCCCTAAGCTTCTAAGGAGACAATCATAAGGAGGTTTCAGGTTCAATCCTCACTCCAGGCGAGTAACAATACAGGAATACTTAACACTTGTATCCGGTTATGGCTAACGGAATCAGAACAGTCAACACCCGTGGATTCAATAAAAGACGTAGTTCGAAGCCCATTCCATCCTTGCTCCAGTCAGGTGCCAAGCATGTAGAATAAACAAAAGAACTGTAGAAGGCAACAATACACAACAGCAATAATAGTGATAATAACAGCAACACTCACCAGCGGTCCAACTTATTCACAAGACAAATAGCTGAGCTGGACTGCTGGTAAGTGTTGCTGTTATTATCACTATTATTGCTGTTGTGTGTTGTTGCCTTCTACAGTTCTTTTGTTTATTCTACATGCTTGGCACCTGACTGGAGCAAGGATGGAATGGGCTTCCTACTGTTACAGAAGCACTGCACATGCCCCACTGAGAAAGCCCCAGTGTGTTGTCCTGATGGGTGGCACATTGTATTTGCCGGCAGCAGATTCTGCACTGACTCAGAGCGCCGATACGCACCCATCGAGGGCGAAGCAGCCGCTATCGCCTGGTCATTGGAAAAATACCGCCTATTCATCATAGGCTGCCCAAATGTGATAGTAGTAACCGACCATCAACCACTTACGGGGATATTTGGTGACAGAGACCTTAGCAAGATAAACAACCCACGCCTCTTCAGACTTAAAGAGAAGTGCCTAAGATATCACTTCCCCATTCAACATTGCCTTGGCAAGTGGCACAGAGGTGCCGATGCCATTTCCCGCAACCCAGTGGCTACAGTGGAATCGCTCATTAGCATATGTCCCACAAACCCATCTCCCAGAGATATCCACCTCTCTAACAGCAGAGATGTTGCAATGGAATTAGCTGCCATCCAAGCAGCAGTAAACATTAATAACAATACCACTGTTATAACCCCTGACCACATTCGGGCATCGGGACGAAATGACAAGATCTACACAACCCTGATAAACGCGATTAACCAGGGATTCTCACCCAAACGCAACCTCACAAAACCTGACATCCGTGATTTCTGGGAGGTGCGACACCGACTTAGCAATGACAGAGGGCTAGTATTAATGGACAGAAGAATTGTCATACCAAAGCCCTTGAGAAAAAAAATATTACATTGCCTACACTCAGCCCACCAAGGTGTAGATGGAATGAAAGCTCGAGCTAATGACTCCGTTTATTGGCCGGGAATGAATGCGTCAATACGGAACTTTAGAGCGAATTGCTCAATTTGTACAACCATCACCCCTAGCCAACCACGAGAACCCATCACCATGACACCATCTCCAGAATGGCCATTCCAACAAATAGTGATGGACATATTCCACGTTGGGCATGTTACATACCTTGCTTGCGCAGACAGATTGACTGGCCGGCTCATATTATATCATCTAAAACCAGGCCATGCCACAACATCAAAACTAATGTCCATCTGTCGACAACTATTTCAAACATATGGCACTCCAGAGGAAATCAGTACAGACAGTGGCCAACCATTCACCTCTACTGCATTCCAGGGATTCCTTCATACATGGGGCGTAAAGCACAGACGATCCTCGGTCACATATCCCCAGTCCAACGGCCGTGCAGAGCTAGCAGTAAAAACTGCAAAAAGGATAATCAACGGAAACATAGACGCCCAAGGTTCCCTGGACAATGACAATGCCGCTCGAGCCATCCTGCAGTACAGAAATAGCCCAATTCAAGGTATTGGCCTATCACCGGCACAACTACTACTTCACCGCCGGCTCCGGGATTCCATCCCTTCACAACCATTCCTCTATAAACCACATCCTGAATGGATAGCGGCAGCGCAACGCCGCGAAGAAATTCTTCATAAACGCAATGCTAAGTTGGTAGAGACATACAACAGACATGCTCACAACCTATGCCCATTACAAGCTGGTGACACAGTGACCATTCAAAACCCACCTAATCGCCGGTGGAACACCACAGGAAAAATAATCTCCGTTCTACCTGAGCGTCAATACAAAATCAGGGTTGATGGCTCTGGAAGAATCACACTTAGGAACCGTCGCTTCCTCAAAAAGTGCAAGCTCAAGCCTACACCAACACCAATACCAAGTGCGACACTAGGACCAACAATCCCGTCAACCAATACTACAGTCATGCATCCCCCATTGTCTCCCTGTAATAGCACATACACAGCAACCAGACCCCAACAACAAACCACACATATATCCCCACGACTTCAATCATCAAGGATTCCCCGAGCTCTCTCTAGGTTACTACCACACAACAAACCAGGCATAAAAGAGAGACACACCTCCCATGCAACCCGTGGTGGGAGAGGGGAGATGTAGAATAAACAAAAGAACTGTAGAAGGCAACAACACACAACAGCAATAATAGTGATAATAACAGCAACACTTACCAGCGGTCCAGCTTATTCACAAGACAAATAGCTGAGCTGGACTGAGGGCTGGTATTTATGAACAAGCATATCCAATGAGATGATCCAGCCAATCACAACCTAAGGAATAGACTAGCCCATGTGTGCACGATGGAATCTCCCAACGTGCCATAAATAGTTCTCCTCTTTCACAGAGGAATCACTTATTCTTAGTCTTAGTTAAGCTATTGACAACAAGTGTATTTCGGGATTCAACACTGTGAAGGTTCCCGAGTTCGACAAACACCGGAAGAAGGCCGGAGGACAAATCGGCCGAAATGTTGTGGAAATAACAATAAAGATGAAGACAATAGTCCGAAAACCCTTAATGATATAAATCAAACAATCCTAGTTTCAAGACCAGACCTAGTTTTTAACGGATTGATCAATCCTAGTTTCAAGACCAGACCTAGTTTTAAATTGATCAAACAATCCTAGTTTCAAGACCAGATGTAGTTTTAAATTGATCAAACAATCCTAGTTTCAAGACCAGACCTAGTTTTAAATGGATCAAACAACCCTAGTTTCAAGACCAGAAAAGACAATTTTGTCATGGGCATGGCACATTTTTCTATATCAAATTCCATTCCTATATCCTAGCTGTATATTCTTATTGTTTGTATCAATCGCTAATTCTGTTTCATTTATAGCAAACAGCTTGATGTCGTCCATGTACAAATGGTGATTAATCTTTTCTTGTATGGAGGTGCCCGTGGTGTAATAGTTGTCGTCGTAGGAAATGGACACGGCGACACAAGTTCAAATCCTGGACGAGACTGATTGCATTTCACATAGCACTATACCCTTGGGAAAGGTATAAATGCAATTATTCTCCCTCCACCTATGGGTAAATAGTAATGTAGACTGAGTTTTTCAGCCTTGGTGAGGCGACTAGTCTAGGAGAAGGAAAACTCTGAATTCAAACCTGTAAACTCCGCTTAAAAATTGACCTTGTGTCATATCCTGCCAGAGCGGAGGGGTTGGTAAATATGATTAATCTTTTCTTGTAATTTCGTGGGGTGTCCTCGTGGTTGAAGTGCTGGACTGCGGAATCGTAGTACGCGAGTTCGTACCCCAGTCGCGCTATTACGTTCACTTTCGGGCAAATACCCTCGGGAAAGGTATGAACCCCCTTATCCTCCCAGCTATGGGTTAAATAGTACCACTACTGTCCTTCTAGGAGAATAGCTTTGGCATTAAATAACCTACATAGGTTGATATGCCATTAAACAAAGTAACCAAACCAACCAACCAAAATTGTAATTTCGTTAATTTCTAGCTCCTTGTGCCATTCCTGTGTACCTTATTGTGTAGCATCATTGCCATTATTAGTTATAGCGACAGCATATATCCCAGGAAGATGCATCTCTGGAATTTTCATCTCTGCAAAAGTTTTTCCTCCTGGTGCCAATTCTACATTCCTGTTTTTCATGGCTTCCGTGATGAATTTTATGTGTTTATCGAATATCTTTCAAACAATCTACAATCCTGGATTGCAAGACCATATCATGTGCCTTTTTTTAATTCAATTCGCGCTGTGGCTACATTTTTTGCATTGCTTTGCTCTTTTGGGGGGACGTATTGATCAATGTACAATAAATCCCCTCTTCCTCTTATTCCCCTGTGGTATCCTTTCAGTTTAAGCGAATAATAAATCTAGGTAGACACGTTATCGATCTATAGTTATTGGGGATAATTCCTTTTAGAAAGTTTTTCTGGATCAATGAAGCCTTCTCCTTCGTCATCCATACGGCTATACTTGTTTTTTCTAGGTATCTACTCAGTTGAAGAGCCAGTCTGTCGTGGATGGACGTGAATTTCTAAAATTAGAATTTGTATGCCATCATGGTCTTGAGTTTTCCAATTCTTTACTTTTTTTTAGTGTTGCTCTGAGCGATTCATACAGTATTTCAGCCTCAAGGTCTTCTTCAAGTCCTTATAATTCTTTTTCCATATTACTTATTGTTGTGATGCTGGCAAGCAAAAGAAAGACACAGGGAACACAAAAAGGTAGATAGAAAAACATATATATATTCAAGTAACAGGAACAAAATACAAGTGAACCGGATTAAACAGTAGTTAGCTGAGATTCCAGTCGTGTAGCGACTATTATCCACTACGCAAGTGGTGTCTCACGAGATTGTGTCACGTGGGGTTGGATCAACTCTGGGGAACTCCGGTCAACTCTCCGTTGACGGTTATTCATGAAGGCGGGTGAGTCCATTATGTAGGGAGTACAACACTTATCCATTAGGCTTTTCTGTTATGTTCTTTCAGTTACCCTATTTCACTCCAAATTTGTTTTGCTTGTTTTGAATCTGGTTTTTAGTTTGTCCACGTGCATTCTCCGCCAACTTATCGGTAGAATTATCTTTTGTTATTTTTGAATATCCGTTTTGTTGCATTGCTTGACCCGGTCTCGGTATCTTTAAAGTCTCCCTTCTTTTCCCTGATTCATTTGATTTATCTCTTTCAGTTGCATTGTCAGACTTGTCTACTGTTTTGTTTTGATCCTTGTATCCCAACATATTCTTATGTGTTTTTCCTTCCTTTCGCTTGTTATCACAGTTTCTTAACCTGTCCTTCCAGTCTAATTTGCCACCCATGTTTTGTATCCCTATTCGGTTTCGCGAGGAGAATACCAATTTTATCACAGACTAATTTCGCTCCCACATAAAATACTTCGTTTAGTTCAGTTGGGATATTTGGTAATAATCTGTTTATCTTTTCATTTTTACTTTGACTTTTGAAAGATGGTTAAGTGGTTTTCTTTTCAGACATCATTATCTTTATAGTCTATAGATTTATTTTTTCTTCTTGAGTTAATCCTATTTACCCAACCCCTCCGATCGGGGAGGATATGACACAAGGTCAATTTTTAAGCGGAGTTTAACAGGTTTGAATTCAGAGTTTTCTTTCTCCTAGACTAGTTGCCTCAACAAGGCTGAATAAACCAGTCTGTCCTACTATTTACCCATAGCTGGAGGGAGAACAATTGGATTCATACCTTTCCCAAAGGTATTAGTGCTATGTGAAATGCAATCAGTCTCGTCCAGGATTTGAACTCGTATCGCCGTGTCCATTTCCTACGAGGATAACCATTACACCACGGTTTCTATTTTTGTTTTCATTGATTTTCACTTTGTGATTCGCCCGGACGACAAAGTCCACTATTCGATGCTTTTTTTTTTTTTTTAACTAAAGTCTACGTGACAGCAAATTATTTAAGTCTCCAGGACCCTTCAAAGTATTCTAGCATATCTTAACATTGCTATCATCTGAAAGGTCTCGATTCTTCTTCTGATCTCCAGACTGGGCGAACAGGAAATAAGTGGAGGAATTGTGACCATCCAGACCACAGCATTAACAAATTTAGCTATAATACTTAGAAAAATCCTGGGGACTTGAGCAGATTTGCTGTCACTCTGACTTCAGTGAAAAAAAGCACTCATGTGAAAAACTCACAAAGGATGAAATAACGATCGAATTGGAAATTCCATTATTATTATTACAAAGTTAAGCTTCGTAACCGACTCTATTTTAATGATTTTTTCTACATACTGTCAGAGAACTCGAAATCAAGAAACTGAAACTGATTGTTCTAAACGCCGAAGAAAGATACTTGCATGAATTCTTACAGAGTATTTAGTCAAATCGTAGATTGTCTGTGTCGAGTAAATAAACTGTTTAATCAACCCATAGCAATGATCTTGAACATGTCGGCCATGTTTATGCACTGGACTGTGAAAGCGTATTGGATTCCAGAACATAGCTTCATCCAATAGACTGCAATCTCGAGGCGAATAGAGGTACGACTAAACGACCGACCGACCAACCAATCGTTTTTATTTATAGCATTTTGTAATTGTGAGAGCAGTATGAAAGAAATAAATAGAAAATCCTTTCACCATTCTTTCTATCTTCCTCAACCGCTATGTCTCTAAGGTATGATTTGGTAGCAGCATTAATTGTGGCTCGAGCTTTCCGTATTTGCAAATCTAAATGAAGATCAGAAATCGAATGTCCAGTTTCAATACGAAAGAAACATCTCTGTTACACACGTCGGTGCCCTGGGTTTTCTGTCAATAAATTCCTGACCATTGACAATTCCTTTCTTCCTGATTTGCAAAATATTTCAATATTAAAATCATTAAGAATGCATTTGTATTATATTGATCTAGATTTTCCTTTTTAAGAAGAGGAATTATATTGTAAATTGAATATATAGATCTGTATCCTTGCCCTTGGGGTCATAACAATTACACAGACGCGTATTTCTAATCCTCTTGGGAAGATGTGGCCCAAGAGATGACTGTGTTCTCTGTAAAGAGTACGGATGTAACTTGCAAGATACATTCAGGTCAGTTGGCCGCGCAATTACGATGACTAGTTAATTGTGCGATATGAACTCGTTGCTCAGTCGTAGAGTTTCGGCACTACAATCTGTGGTCGTTGAATCGATCTCCTGCGATGGAGATCATGGTATACACTGCTGATGGGACTTAATAAGGTCAAAACAGCTGTCCAGTGTTTCCGTATGTCGTGCGTGGGTGTTGGCCGGATTTTCTGGCCATCGTGATTCAATTGTATTATATTGTTGTTTGAAATACTCCTACTTAATTCAAGAGCGCTGGTTGATGTTGTTAGTTATGTTTTTGGCTGGATCGTTTGGGGATTTCGGGTCTTTCAACATAAACCCCCATTGGCAGCTTGACCTGATTCGGGGTGATCATTCCGCGATTAACCACCCATAATTCCCAATGCTAGCAGCTAAACTGGCTTATATCGAGTTTCAGTAACGTTGATCTTTGGTTTGATTTCTTTGTTTAATGGTATATCAACTCTTTTTAGGTTATTTAATGCCAAATCCACCCTTCGAGAAGAACAGCAGTGATACTGCTTAACCCATAGCTGGGGGGATAAGGGGGTTCATACCTTTCCCAAGGGTATGGCTAAAAGTGAACATAATAGCGCGACTGGAGTTCGAACTCGCTTATTACGATTCCGCAGTCCATCGCTTTAACCATTACACCACGAGGACACCCTCCATATAGACCTTTGTTTCTGTGCCCTGGATTGGCTATTACTATAGCCAACCAGTTGGCAGAGTAGCTGTTTTAAACAGGTCTACGTGGTGTTAACACTTTTTTTATTTATTGGTAGGACGTGGACCTAGAGATCAGTTGAAAATTTCTTTTTAACAAACTCATGAAATAACTATGATATATAACTTAACTACCTCAGAAAAAAATATGGAAATTGCACCCTTACGGAATGTTCCAGTATTACTTTTTTAGATGAATAGATTATATAACAGATAAGACGCAAATTTTTTATTGCTAAAGATTCTGGTTTCATATTAATATTAACATTCATCAATATTCATTAATATTGATTATTATTAATGTATTAACCCAAATCTCAGCCACCGGAAGGGTGTGACACTAGGTCAATTTTTAAGCTAGATTGAATTCGGAGTTTTCCTTCTCGCGGACTGGTTGCCAAACCAAGGTGAAACAACTCAGTCTGATATTAGTTGAGAGATAGATGGAGAGACATATACTCTGAGAGAGGACTTCTTCTTCCCATATCTCCTTCCGGGAGCCCGGGGGTGCCAACACTTGCATACCCTTGCAAGCATGTCAGAGACGACCTGATCGCTGCGTGTCTCACGCTCGACTGCGATTCTCTGCACTCTGTCTAAATCTGACCGCGTGGTTCTCATCACGTGGTCTCCTTCCGGTTAAACTGCTATTGTACCCGAGTGCCCCGATCGCGCTGCCCTGTTTACTAATTACAACGTGACAGCTGGTCAAAGCATACGGAGTCACTAGGAACGAACCGAAAATCCATGGTATATGTTATATAACATGTCCTATTATCTCCCCATAGCTGGGAGAGGGAACGGAGGGATCCTTGCCTTTTCCAAAGGCATTAGAGCCATGTGAAATGCAAAAGCCTCGTTCAGGATTTGAACTCGAGTGGTTGAATCTATTTCCCTCGACGATAACCGTTACGCTTTCTCAGGTACCCGTGGTGTAATGGTTATCGTCGTAGGAAATGGACACGGCGATACGAGTTCAAATCCTGGACGAGACTGATTGCATTTCACATAGCACTAATACCCTTGGGAAAGGTATGAATCCAATTACTCTCCCTCCCGCTATGGGTAAATAGTAGGACAGACTGTGTTCTTCAGCCTTGGTAAGGCAACTAGTCTAGGAGAAGGAAAACTCTGAATGCAAACCTGTTTACCTCCGCTTAAAAATTGACCTTGTGTCGTATCCTGCCCGAGCGGAGGGGTTGGTAAATATAATTACGCTTTTTCAGTTGTGTATTGAACCTTTCACTTTTTCGTTGTGCTTTGTGATTTGAATCAATCTTTTTGTTGTGTGTGTGTGTGTATGTCTCTGTGTGTCTGTGTGTATGTGTGTGTTTTGTTTAGTTTTTGGAGTTTTTGTTTTTGAAGTTTTATCTTTGTTTTTTTTGGGGGGGAGGGGATCTAGTTTTTTTATTCAAGCGATGCATAGGCAATATTATCATATTTACCAACCCCTCCGCTCGGGCAGGATATGACACAAGGTCACTTTTTAAGCAGAGTTTGGCAGGTTTGAATTCAGAGTTTTCCTTCTCCTAGACTAGTTGCCTCACCAAGGCTGAAGAACCCAGTCTGTCCTACTATTTACCCATAGCTGGAGGGAGAATAATTGGATTCATACCTTTCCCAAGGGTATTAGTGCTATGTGAAATGCCATCAGTCCAGGATTTGAACTCGTGTCGCCGTGTCCATTTCCTAAGACGATAACCATTACACCACGGGCATTGCATAAGCAATATTATAGAATGACCTAATTTTGACGAAAAAATTAAGAGATTATCTTGTAATTTGCATCCCTTAAATGTAGTATCATAACCAGAAACCCCTTTAATTTGGAGGTTGTCTTATCCTCTCAGTAGTCAACGTAATTTAAAGCCCTTTTGATTTTATGCTTTATCTCTAATAAGATCTTTGACTTGGACACCGTCGTTGATTACGATTTGCCTTTGCAAAATTAATGGAATTTAGCAATAAACTTATAACAGATAAACATAAAACACTTATTTAATAACAGAGCATTCTGTCTTCATAAAACAAACCTTAAACAAACCAGTTATTTTCTTTAATTAATGGTATAATTCTTTTAAATTAATGGTATAATTTTTGTAAATTAATGGTATAATTTTTTTCAAAGCAATGCAGAGGAAATTTTGATGGAATAATCCAATATTGTTTAGGTTTGGTTTGGTTTGGTTTCTTTGTTTAATGGCATATCAACTCTTTTTAGGTTATTTAATGCCAAAGCTATTCTCCTAGAAGAACAGTAGTTGTACTATTTAACCCATAGCTAGGGGGATAAGGGGGTTCATACCTTTCCCGAGGGTATTTGCCCGAAAGTGAACGTAATAGCGCGACTGGAGTACGAACTCGCGTACTACGATTCCGCAGTCCATCGCTTTAACCATTACACCACGAGGACACCCCTCCAATATTGAGGAAAAATTATGGAAGAATCTTGCAATTCTGTTAAGTTCAAGGAATTCGACAACACATTTTTTTCATCGGAACACAAATTATAATACTTTGTCCGAATAAGTCTCCTTGATGTAAGTTTACGTAAAATCCCATACATACTTACTTTTTAACTATTGGTGTAACGTGCGTTCTGGTAAGATGACTTGTAGTTATTGATATATAGATATGTATGTATATCTAATCTAAAAATAACAAAAAATGCCTACAAATCCTTGAAGCCATCAACATTAAAAACAAACAACCAAACATAAATAAAGCAGCATTCAATAATATTGTTACTTTTTATAAAATGCAGTTTCTTCCCAGCAGCGGTCGTGTCGATACTGCTATATGGATGCACTACATGGACGCTAACTAAACGGATGGAGAAAAAGCTTGACCGCAACTACACAAGAATGCTGCGAGCAATATTGTATAAGTCCTGGAGCCAACACTCCACAAAGCAGCAGCTGTACGGTCACCGACCACCCATCACGAAAACTATCAAAATTAGACGAACCAGGCATGCAGGACACTTCTGGAGAAGTTGTGACGATCTCATAAGTGATATACTCCTGTGAAACCCTTCACATAGCCGAGCAAAAGCAGGGTGACCAGCTTGAACCTACATGCAGCAGCTCTGTGTAGATACGGGGTGAAGCCCTGAAGACCAGCCGGAAGCGATGAACGATAGGAAAGGTTGGCGAGAGAGGGTCAGGGATATCCGTGCTGATGGAACAACACGATGACGATGAATAGTGGTACTAATATACAAAACATCTTTAACAACTAACATACTAACTAAAACACCCACATCAATAATGACCCTTCCAAAAAATGAATATCGCATCGAAACTATAAAAAAAAGTAATACCTACAAAAAAAATTCTTCTGAAGACGATCGATCGATCTGATCAAAATAGCTTGGTAACCAAATTTTTAGTTTTATCGAAAAAGCATGAATAATCTTGTTTATCGATTGTATGAATGCATAGATATTCAAGGATCGTTATTTGGACTGATTAAAATATTATTTCATTTCATTTATTCAGAAATAAAAGTTTATTTAAAATTTGGGCGTTATTTTCCGAACAACCAAGTAGTACTAAAGACTGGGTTCTTTAGCCTTAGTAAGGCAACCATTCTAGGAGAAGGAAAACCTGAATTCACTCCAGTTTTATTCCGATGAAAAATTGATATTGTGTTACTACTGGAGTAATGATCGGAAAAAGGATTCACTAATTATCACAATGGACAGACCATCTTTTGACTACTATATCCTCCGCAAGGAGAGAAATTCTGCCTGTAAAAATGTTTTGCATACTAATGTTTTTGGGGAGTCGCCGTGGCGTAGTGGCTAATGTACTGGACTAAGACATCGTAGTAAGCGAGTTCGAACTCTAGTCACGTTATTACGTCCACTTTCGGACCAATACCCTTTAGTAAGGCATGACCCTTCTTATCCCCCTAGCTACAGTCTAAATAGCACTGCTATTGTTCTTCTACTCAAATATCTTTGGTATTAGATATCCTACGAAAGTTGATACGCCATTAAACAAAGAAACTGAAATGTAAACAAATAGTTTTCAAGATAACTTTATAACAAGATATTTATAACATCATTCGCTTTATATTAACTCCTAATAATTTTTAATTTAACAGTTGCCACTTTCTATAGCTCCCGGGCACTGCAAAAGGGACCAAAATGGCCCTTAGCTATGATAATATCTTTATGGATGGTAATAATGAATAACAGAAGTTTGCCTTGATGTTTTCATCATACTATTAATTCATTTCTCCTCTTAAGCAATTTATTTACCATCCTTCAATTTCAGAATGTATAGTTTTACCTCCAGGCATAACTCGAATTTGCTAACCCTTCTCCCCACCACCATATGCTTGTTCTTTCTCTATTATCAGCCATTTTATTTTTGGGGATGTACCACTTTCCTCTTTCATATATATATATATATATATATGCGTGTGTGTGTGTGTGTGTGTGTCTGTGCCACAATATATATTCGAGTATGAAATAAGATATGAAATTGAATAAAAACTCACGACTCTGAGTTCCACGCCTTCGAAACTCAGGCTAGCTGGGGATCAAGGGCGTGAAATCCTTAGTCGTAAGTTTCAATCATGTTTTGTATCTTATTTTTATACTTGAAATATATTGTGATATTTCTCTGCATTATCGTGCATTGTACACTTGAAACATTTTACGAATTAAAAATGCTTTTGGCGTTAAAATTCATCAAAATCATAATTGTACATTTATATATATATATATATTAAATAATAGCCCTTATGGTAAGAAAAAACCCAGCAAGTGATTTGAAGATGAAAATATACAACGAATCACTGTCAAGGGGGAAAATATATATTGGAAAAATATATATATTGGAAAAAAATATATACTGGAAAAAAAAGAAAAGGCCAACCTTGTCATACCAATTGAAAAAAATCAAAAGACACGCAATTGGTTGGTCAAAAGAAAAAACCAACGTTAGGGCTGCTAAGCGACAATGCAAAAAGTGCTCAATATTAAGTAGAATAAAAAAGGTACCGATAATTACTTAGTGTGTCAGGAACTAACCTACTATAGTTTTACCTAAGCGGCTCATCAGGGTACCTAATCCCGACTCGGGATTATATATATATATAGTTGCGTGAAATTTTAAAGCAAAATAGAATCATGTTTCAGAGGGTTTTTTTTCGATAAATACAAACCAAATTCGATAAATCCAAATCCGAATTTTTTTTTTTTTTTTTTTTTTTTTTACCATGCATATATAGTCGTCCAGTGTGGCTAGACACGTGAGATGCTCCAAGCCAGGATTGAAACCCGCCTAACTTTACATCAAGCCAATGACATACTCCAATGTGGGGGGCAAGCAAAATTCAGTTCCTTGATGAAGCATTTCACATCGTGCCAATGCCCTTGGGAAAGGCATGAAACCAATGAATCCATCTCTAGTCACCAACCCTTACTTACTGAATGACCATTGTACAATATATATATATATATATATATATATATATATATATAAAGTTGGCCAACTCCAGTCTCTTTTCAATTGCTACTATATCAAGGTGTAGGGTGCTACACCTTTCCCTGGATTGCTTAACTTTCCCTTGATCTGCACCTTATAATGCAAGGAGGTATCAAGTACCATTTTTTTAATCTTTGGTATTACTCAACCTGAAATTGAACCCATTAAATATACATATATATATATATATATAGTACGAGGATCATTCCTAAATCAAAATAAAATCATGTTTTCAGAAATTTTTTCCATAAATGCAAACTGAATCCAATATATATATATATATATATATATATACGATTTGATTTTTTGTTCATTTCTTCTTGACTGTACACATTTCTAATTTACTTACTGTTATTGCTGCCGTTATCCAAGAAGATAATTGAAGTAATTCGGCTCAATATTTTTATAGGCCGAAGACAATAACATGAGAGACACGATTTCTAATTAATATAAAATCGACATTTGCCAATTTTCCGGTAGAACAGATATGTGGGACGAGTTAAAAATGGCCTTTCAAATGTTAAACAAAAAAAGATCCGATTGTACAAAACGTCGACAGTGATTTTTTTAAAATTACATTTTATCTTGAATGAAAGAGGAAAAAAATTAATGAATGTAGAAAATATTAATCAATGATATATATATATATATATATATATATATATATATATATATATATATATATAGCGAGAGAATTAGTGGCAAAAACAGCAACGCTTTTACTACAACACAAGACTGTATGTATGTACGTATATAAAAAATAAAAAGTAAAGAAAAATCCGGTCCGAAAGGGAATGCAATATAATAGCGTGACTGGAGTTCGAACTATATATATATATATATACGTGGTACTATTTACCCAACCCCTCCGCTCGGGCAGGATATGACACAAGGTCAATTTTTAAGCGGAGTTTAACAGGTTTGAATTCAGAGTTTTCCTTCTCCTAGACTAGTTGCCTAACCAAGGCTGAAGAACCTAGTCTGTCCTACTATTTACCCATAGCTGGAGGGAGAATAATTGGATTCAACCTTTCCCAAGGGTATTAGTGCTATGTGAAATGCAATCAGTCTCATCCAGGATTTGAACTCGTATCGGCGTGTTCATTTCCTACGGCGATAACAACTACACCACGTGGTGCATTAAATAAGTTTCTAGGATTTTTGGACAGGCATTCAAAACTGTCATAGACTTGAAAATTCAGCATGTTATTGCTGTACATCTTATGAGAGGACTGACCAATTTTTATTATTTCAGGTTCAAACAAACAGCTACAGCAGGAATTGGAATACACCCTACTAAAATCTGATTATCACAGCTGGTGAATTTCAAAAATGCAATCTGGACGTAAGGACACTTTAGAAGAGCGATTTGCAATAAAAATTCGTTTTAAACTTGGAAAAAATGCCACAGAAACGTATGGAATGCTTCAGACTGCTTTTCGACCGTCTTGCATGAATTGATCATCAGTTTTTGAGTGGCATAAGAGATTCAAGGAAGGCAGGGAGTCTGTGAGGGATGATGAGAGGTGTGGGTGGAGTAAGAAAGTCAATACACCAGAGTTGATTCGCCAAACGGTTAGGTTTACTATGTTGATGTTTTAAGGGAGTTGAGGAAGAGATTCCTTGGGAAGAGGTCAGCACTTTTCAAATTGGGTCAGTGGCATTTCCAGCAGGACAATGCACCAGTCCACAACTCCATCCTTGTCACAGACTATTTGACCAAGATGGGCATCAAGACTGTTCCTCAGCCTCCCTAAAGTCCAGTCCTTGCTCCCTATGACTTTTGTTTATTCCCTAAGGCTGTCGTTAAGAAACAATTGAGGAGATGAAAGAGGCTGTGACGAAGGTCATTGACACGCTCACACAAGAGGACTTCCATGGGGCCTTCCAGAAGTTGTTGGAACTGTTCAACAAGTGCATTGCAGCCGGAGGAGATTACTTCAAAGGGGACTAGAGTTTCATGTGTGTACTATCAATAAAAGTGCCCATACGAAAAAAGTCTGGAAACTTATTTAATGATCCTCGTATATATATATACGGACACAGGATGTATCCTGGAAGCGATGGATGATAGAGACGGATGGCGTGTGAGAGAGAGAGAGAGTTAGAGAAACCCGTGCTAGCAGCACAACATGATATATATATATATATATATATATATATATAAAGTTTTACTGCTAGCATTTGGTCCTCCATTACTTCACCAAGTGAGCTAGTAAGAACCATAAACTTTATATATATATATATACATATCATTGATAACAAGAAAGTAAAAAAAGTAAAGTTGGCAACCGTTGTCGAGGGTGACCCAAAGGCTCCCTTTTCAATAGCTACTACACCGAGATGTAGGGGAAGGTGCAACTCCTTTCCCTGAATTGCTCCACTACCCTTGATCTTAACCTTATAATGCTGAGTGCAAAGCAAGGCGGCATCAGGTACCATTTTTTTTTTAATCTTTTGTATGACGCGACCCGGGATTGAACCCAGGAACAAGTAAAACTTAACTTATACTATGTCATTATAAATTCATTTCAACAATTCGTAATTCTTTAGTACAAATAGTCTCATCAGATGGTGAACAATTTCAATGGAGAATTACAGCTATTCCGAGGAAAGAAAGTTTATTATGAATTAAACATTTAAAGATTTATACGTCATGTTGTTGGCGACTGTAGTCGAGGGCGACCCGAAAGCTCCCTTTTCAATAGCTACTACACCGAAGTGTAGGGGGGAGCGCTACTCCTTTCCCTGGATTGGTCCACCTTACTCTCTATACGTACCTTATGTTGCTGAGTGTTAAGCAAGGAGGTATCAAGTAACATTTTTAAAGTCTTTGGTGTGACCATTGGTGAACCCTCTACCCACTCGACCAATGAGAAAAGACTTTTTTAAACCAAATTTAACCCAATAAAATCTAATCTTGTTGTAATCCCGTTATAATATCCGGTGGTACACCAACATGATAATAATCTATGATAAACTTTCTTTCCCCGGAATAGCTGTAATTCTCCACTGAAATTGTTTGCCATCTGATGAGACAATACTTATTACGATTGTTGAAATAGATTTATAGTTGCATAATATCTGTTGAGTTTTCCTTGATATTAATCATATAATTACTCTGTATGTGAATTTTTGATATATTAAAAGCCATACACAGAGCACTCTTTTGTAATTTAGAGAAAATTATGACATACTCTGTATAAGAATTATTCCATAAAAGTCAAATTTTAGACTAAATTATACAAACAAAGTTTGTCTTTATTATCTAATGAAACATGCTTAAATGAACGACTGTTCCCTTACCACACATACACACACACACACACCGCCCCTAGCGTAATGCAAAAGCTCTTCGTAAGAATTGAGCACTCTGGTAGCCGATAAGGTATAAAAAATGTAAACAAAGGCTGCTGCTGCTGTTGCTAAAAATAAATACCTTAAAATTCCCTTAGCCAACGTAGTCCGCTTGGTGGCCGACAGGTTTGAAGCATAGTCTAACGTAGAGTTGGACGGGTTTCGATCCTGGCTTCGAGCATCCTGAAGAGTTCTGATGGAACGAAACAGTGTGTCTGTGGATGACAATATATATATATATATATATATATATATATATATATATGTTCATAATGCGTCAAACGGTTCATTCAGTTTGCTGATTATGAATATAGAAACAAAGATGAATTAGCATCACAATTATATTTTAAGTGGCTGCCGTTATTTGGGCGTGGGGAGGAGCTATACGTTATTTGGTAAATATCTCATTTTTTTAATTCTTCAGTTTATTTTATGAGTAGAAAATGATGTACGAGCAAAATTTGACATTTTTGTTTTATTTTTCTGTTGTTTTTTTTTCCGGAAGGGGTTATTTTGTTTTTTGTGTGTTTTGGGGTTTGTTTGGGGTTTTTTTGTTTTGTTTTGTTTTTTAGCTTGTTTGTTATTGTTTTTTTTTATTTTTTGTTTTTTGTTTGTTGTTGTTTTTTGGTTTTGTTTTTTTTTTTTTTTGAGTGGGTAGCTAAAGAGTTAATGGGAGATCAACTCTAAACTAACCTTAACGTCATGACCAGCCAGAAAATTCTTTTTTAATTTAGTTGAGGGAAAAACAATTAACTCAACCTTACCTCTTCTTCTTTGTTATTCTAAAATAATTCATTTAATTAATTGAACGAAGTGCTTTATTATTATTATCATTATTATTATTATTATTATTTACTCCTCTAGAGTTTTTCACATCAGTATTAGCTGATGGTTTTTCACTGGAGTCTGAGTGACAGAAAGTATCCTCAGGTCTTCAGGACTCGTCTCAGTATTCTGGCCGTCCTCAGCAATGCTATCGTTTGGATAGTCTCTACCCGTTCGCCAACTTCCAAGTCCTCCAGGCCCTTTAATAATCCTTTAGTTACTGTGCCTAACGCTCCAATCACAATTGGTACAATCGTTATTTTCATGTTCCACAGTTTTTTTCAATTCTCTAGCATGGTCGAGGTACTTATCCTTCTTTTCACTTTCCTTCAGATTTATTCTGCGGTCCGCCGGGACAGCAAAGTCAACAATTTTGCAGATTCTCTTTCTTTTGTTGATTATTATGAGCTCTGGTCTTCTGGTCGGGATTAGGTAATCCCTGTGTATGTTAAAGTCCCATCGGAGTTTATGCGAGTCATTTTCTAGGACAGGTGCCGGGTTGTGCATATACCATTTTGTTTGTATGGTCGAATTGAAATTTCCTACACAGTGGATCCCCTGGCCGACCCAATCGTGTCTCGTCTTGTACTCCTTCTGTGCTAATTTGCTGCATCCGCTTATAATGTGATTGATCGTTTCGTCCCTGTCACTACATAGCCTACATTTACTGTTTTGTTGCGTCTTATCTATCCTCGCTTTGATATGATTGGTTCTTATGGCATTGTCCGGTGCTGCTATTAGGAGGGATTCCGTTTCTCTCTCATGGTTTCCTTTTCTTAGCCAGGTCCAGGTTTTCTGGTGTGTGATGTTGTTTATTAGACGCTTAAAGCGGCCATAGAGTTGTTTTCCCATTTTTGTTTCCTCGTTGTTGTCATTCTTTCGTTTATCGAGTTGTCCGTATCGACACTGATGGTTGTAATTAGTCCTCGTTCGTTATTATCATTACTATTATTATTATTTCCCGCCTTATTTAATCTCGAATTCCTGTTCCTACCAATCAAACCAATCCTTTGTAAAACAAATTAGTTGCCCATTCAGCAAGTCTATTCTCTCTACATCGCTGTTATTTACGAAGAATTTTTCTTTAGTCTTGCACACGGGGGCCACGTTGCTCACAATACTTGGCGTTTCTAAAAGCTTACTAATTTCAGAATTGCGTAGGTTACTCGCTGCTTATGAGATTCGGTACTTTCAACGTGACATCACTGAAGGTTGAATTAACGATATTACTAGACAGTAGAATTGCCGCAGGCGCTGTCAGAACGAGGCTAAAGGCAACGTTGCAGAAAACTTTATCTATCGAAGTACAATACATTTGAATTATGCATATAATAAGCATGTCTTACTAGTAATTCTTAGCTGTAATTCATGACTCTACGTTCATATATATATATATATATATATATAGAGAGAGAGAGAGAGACGGGGGGAAGAAAGACCCTTCACGTAGTATGATGGTTAGTAACGTAGATTCACATACAGTTGTTAGTGAGTTCGATTCTCACTGGGTGCTCCATACTTCTGGCCTTGTGTCACAACAAAGCAAAGCGCAGTAAATGACTCGGGAGAGAGAGAAAATGAAGAGAGAGAGAGAGAGAAAAGGAGAGAGAGAGAGAGAAGGAGAGAGAGAGAAAAGGAGAGAGAAAGAGAGAACTAACCTGTCATTCGTGCTGGGTGGTCTCTAAAAATTATTTGATCAATTATAGGGGGCCTTACTCCCCGGCAACACCTCTCCACTCGCCTAAAAGAGATATGTCGATTTTGCGGCTCCTGAGGCACCTCACACGGGAAATCCTGAGTAATTTTTTAACCACCCTCCAGAAGGCATGCTTCCTATATGCCACCCCACATTAAGACGATGTTTCACATACCATCGCCATGGGGATTGGTTTAATCTCGAAAGAGACGAACAGACAGACAAAGTACGTGTGTGTGTGTGTGTGTGTGTGTGTGTGTGTACGAGAGAGTGAGAGAGAGAGAAAGATAGAGTGAGAGAATAAGTACTGTTGTTCACTATGGAAACAAGTTGACAATTGACTTCTAATCGATTAGTTTTAAGAGCTTAAACAGAAACATCACACAAAAAGAAATTAATAATTTACGATCTAATTATAATCAACGCACGACCATTACTTTCTATAGAGTGAAGCTCGTAAAAGGCAATTACCATAAGTATTTGAACAAGCACCAAATCTGTTTCATCATTGCCCAAGATTGCAGAGGTTATGAAAGATTTTGAGTAGGGTGGTTGGGGTTATCGAAACTAACTTACTAGTTTGGTTATTCTTATAAACAGCAGTGTAAATTCGTCTTTTCAATTTCTTTGATCTATTCTGAACGAGATTTTAGAAGTATGAAATGGACTAATATATATATATATGTGTGTGTGTGTGTGTGTGTGTGTGCATTCAATAAGTTTCCAGACTTTTGTACAAGCATTTAACATTGTCGCATGCTCTTGAAAATTCAGTATATTATTGCTATACATCTTATGAAATGACTGACCAATTTTTATGATTCAAATCAACAGCTACAGCAGCAATTGGAATACATCCTACTAAAGCCTGATTGTCACTGCTAGTGAATTTCAAAAATGCAATCTGGACGTGAGGACACTTTAGAAGAACGATATGCAATAAAAATTCTGTTTTAAACTTGGAAAAAATGCCACACAAAGGTATGGAATGCTTCAGACTGTTTTTCGACCATCTTGCATGAATCGAGCATCAGTATTTGAGTGGCATAAGAGATTCTATTTTTGTTTAATAGCATTCAATGAAGTCAGGGAGTCTGTGAGGGATGATTAGAGGTGTGGGAGGAGTAAGAAAGTCAATACACCAGAGTTGATTGGCCAAAGGGTTAGGGTTAGGGTTACTATGTTGAGGTTTTAAGGGAGTTCAGAAAGAGATTCCTTGGGAAGAGGCCAGCACTTTTCAAATCAGGTCAGTGGCATTTCCACCAGGACAATGCACCAGTCCACAATTCCATCCTTGTCTCGGACTATTTGACCAAGATGGGCATCAACACGGTTCCCCACCCTCCCTATAGTCCAGACCTTGCTCCCTGTGACTTTTGGTTATTCCCTAAGCTCAGAGGCTGTTGTTATGAGACAATTGAGGAGATGAATGAGGCTGTGACGAAGGTCATTGACACGCTCACACAAGAGGACTTCCATGGGCCTTCCAGAAGTTGTTGGAACGGTACAAGTGCATTGCAACCGGAGGAGATTACTTCGATGGGACTAGAGTTTCATGTGTGTACTATCAATAAAAGTGCCCATACGAAAGTCTTGAAACTTATTTAATGATCCTCGTATTTTTATATATATATGTCTATCCGTGACTCTGTGTGTGTGTGTGTGTGTGTTGAACAAAGGAATTAATGATTGAATAAAACACTGATCTACAAATTAATTTTTTTAAATTGTGTTAAAAGCTTGCTGAAAAACAAATTTAAAATATTTTCTTGTAAGAAATGATGATATTAGTCTGAGCATAAACATTTTTTAAGAGAAAGTGAAGATTCATGAATGAAAATATAACATTTATTATTTGTCTAATCTAAAAGGATATATTTTCAAGGTGTAAAAATTCTCTTTGGCACAAAGTTGCTGTGTGAGAGAGAAAACGTATTGATGTATTAAACGTATATGCAGCTGCGACTGAAACATTAATCTACAAACTTTGGCTGATTTTGTTTGTTTTTTGTTTATTAAATGCCAAATTCATCCCTTTTTTTAGAAGGACATTAGTGTTACTATTTGAACCATAGACGCGGGGGAATAAGGGGGTTCATACCTTTCCCCAAGGGTATTTGTCCCAAAGTGAACGTAATAGCGTGACTGGAGTTCGAACTTGGGTACTACGATTCCGCAGTCCAGCGCTTTAACCATAACACCACTATATTAATAAATGTATGTAGAAAGTAACGTATTCGTTCTTGTTAAATTTTCACTCAAAAGAAATAAACTGAAAGGTTAGGGAGATATAGAATAGTTCCATAACCACTAAACAAAATATCTATTTTTTCGCTATTTATAAAAAAGAGAAGTACACTCGATATTATTTATAAGATGAAGTACACTCGATTTATAAAATGAAGTACACTCAAAATTAGATTGAAAAGTTGATGATTTATCTACAATTATAAATAGTTGAACCGGGCCATTGGCCTAATGAGTAGAGCGTTTGCCAATGGTTAGAGAGACCGGGGTTCAATCCCAGGCTGAGTCATACCAAAGATTCAAAAATGGTACTTGATGCCACCTTGCTTAACATTCAACATTATAAGGTAAGGATCAAGGGTAAAGTGGAGCAATCCAGAGAAAGGAGTAGCGCCCTCCCCCAACACCTCGGTGTTGTAGCTATTGAAAAGGGAACCTTCGGGTTACCCTCGACTAAGGTCGCCAACTTTACTTTACTTATAATTAGTTAAAAAATATATTATTGAACAATCTCGGAGGGAAAAGATTTCTTACATTGTTTTGGGTTTTGATCCTTCAAGATTTTCGCCGTAAGTCAAATTTTCTCGTCTGACAAATTTTAAAAGGAGCGCGAATTCGCTGATTAGTCTACAAACGCAAAAATGCAAATACGAAAATTACAACTTCCCTGGCATATTTTTTTGCACAAAAATTGACACTTTTTTTTAGTATTGAAACCAGCAGATTTCCCATATATATATATATATATATATATGGGAAATCTGAAGGTACCCCGCAAAAACAATTACCGACGCCGACTACGCCGATGACATAGCGTTACTGGCGAATACACCCAACCAAGCCGAAACACTACTACATAGTTTGGAACGAGCTGCCGCAGGCATTAGACTCCATGTCAATGCACACAAAACTGAATATATGTGTTATAACCAAAAAGGCGACATTTCCACACAAGACGGAACCTCTCTGAAACTAGTAGACAAATTCACCTACCTAGGAAGCAGCGTCTCATCAACCGAAAAAGACATCGACACACGACTAACGAAAGCATGGACAGCTATCGATAGGCTCTCGATCATATGGAAATCAGACCTGACCGATAAAATGAAACGCAGTGTCTTCCAGGCAGCGTTCGTGCCGATACTGCTATATGGATGCACTACTTGGACGCTAACTAAACGGCTGAAGAAGAAGCTCGACGCCAATTACACAAGAATGTTGAGAGCAATATTGAACAAGTCCTGGCGGCAACACCCCACAAGGCACCAACTATACGGCCACCTGCCTCCCGTCACGAAAACTATACAAGTTAGACGAACCAGACACGCAGGGCACTGCTGGAGAAGCAAGGACGAACTCATCAGTGATGTACTCCTATGGACCCCCGCATATGGCCAAGCAAAAGCAGGACGACCAGCTCGAACATACATACAGCAGCTATGTAAAGATACGGAATGTAGCCCGGAAGACCTGCCAGAAGCGATGAATGATAAGGAGAAGTGGTGAGAGAGGGTCAGTGATATCCGTGCTAGCGGCACGACATGATGATGATGATGATATATATATATATATAATTTGGCGACCGTAGTCAAGGGTGACTCGAAGGCTCCCTTTTCAATAGCTATTGCACCGAGGTGTAGGGTAGGATACTACTCCTTTCCCTGGATTGCTCCACTTTACCCTTGATCCATACCTTATAATGCAGAGTGTTAAGCAAGGAGGCATCAAGTACCATTTTTTGAATCTTTGGTATGACGTGACCTGGGATTGAACCCAAGTCTCCCGGACCATTGGCGAGCACTCGACCCACGAGGCTAATGAGCCGATTATACATAACACAAGGTCTTTCGAGGATGATTTTATTTATGAAATATTCGGCTTCGTTAAACGTTTCAGTTTTAGGCCTTTATCAGAGCATGTGAGGTCTAAAAACTGAAACGGTGAACGTTGGCAAATATTTCTACAAATGAAATCATCCTCTATAGAGCTTGTGTTTTTTTTTTTTTTTTGTTTTTTTTCATCTCAGCGCATTTTCATACTGTCGAATTTATTTCCAGTTTTCCCCTGATATATATTTTTTTAAATGTTAACATATACAAAATTAGTATCATATACAAAATTTACCAAATTACCCCGAGCTTGTAACATCACAGTACGAAAGTAAGGTTGTGAAAGTTTACTTAGCCTCGGCTATAGAAGTAAACTGAAATAGCAGAGAGCCGAAGCATGGTAGGGGAGGGGAGAAGAAGAATGGTCGAAAAAAAGGGTATAGAAACAAGGGAAGGGGAGTAGTTACTCTATCATTAACCTGCGAAAATAAAAGCGATGACTCAATTTCTTGAGACGAAACAACTTTTTTCCCACTATAACGAATTTATTCCCAAAGAAATAAATTTTACAAAATAATTCTATGACTGCATTGCATGTATTTCGCTATGCAGGTAAAATTAGACACTTAACTCTTACTTTAACACTAATAAAAAATAATATAATCGAGTAAAATAACATAAAATAAATTATATGTAGGGTAGAATTGGAAAAAATAAAAGACTTTCTCACTGTTATAGGAAGCAGTTTATCAACGAAATACCAACACTTGGTATTCAAAGTTCTTTTTCTTTTTTTTTTTTTTTTTTTTTTCTTGTTCGTTTCAAACTACAGATAGTCTGCCTTCAGCTAGCAAAATCTTTCTATATCTGGGGTTGAATATTTTTCTTTTTCTCTGTGGCTTGTCTAGACAATTCTGTAGACTGGTCCTCAGAGGAATTCAAATTTAGTGTTGAATTTCTTCCACAGTCCTTCTTCTCAAAAATGTCGTCTGAAAACTACTCTCTCAGAATAAGCTGTGATGCGCAACCCTTTTTTGTTTTCTGTGGAGAGAAAACCCGTTCCTGGTTTCGCTACAACTTTTACAATCGAGGGAAACGGGTAGCGTCCACCTCTACAACTCGGTGTACGAACTATTGAAAAGGTTGGCTTCGGGTCGCCTTTGACTATGATCGGCCGTGTAACAATTATATATATATATATATTAGACTCGTTAATGGGGCTTTCTTCTCCCTCTGGAGAGATACAGTCAGCGTATTCCATATTCCCACCTTCAGCCGACTGGGCGGCCAGATATTGAGCTTTCAGAAACACAAAGCAGAGCTAAATTCACAACTTTTTAATTTGATTTGCAAGACAACAGGAATGTCAGTCAAAAAGAATCAAATCGTATCGCTTTACAATTCAGCGCCATAACAATGAAAGGCAAAGCGATTAATCTTCTTCAAATACTTATAAGCAAATTTTGTTTTTGTTGACAGAAGGGAAATTTTTCTGTCCAATCAGGAAGAATTGCATTTTCTTTGATTTGTATTTTTGGAAGATTTAAAGAAGTTTGATAGATTATGAGCCAAGTTTGCTGATCTAGTTGATGCACGTGTGAAACATGTACGTTTAATGTATCTGAGCCATACAGGTCTTGGTTGGGCCAAGAACTTTTCAGTACCTTTTTCCTATATAAGCAGACATCGTGCTATATTTCAGTGAAATTTTTTAAAAAAGAAATAAAGAGAAATTGCTTAAGGTTGTTTGGTTTGGTTTTGATTTGGTTAGGTTTGTATTTTAGGCATTTTAACCATTGTAGGTTATTTATTGCCAATCCCTCTTTATATATATATATATATATATATATATATATATATATATGTGTGTGTGTGTGTGTGTGTGTGTTGAATATAAAGGATTTGGTTTGGTTGGGTTTTATGGTATATCAACCATTGTTGGTTATTTAATGCCAATCCCTCTTTATACAAATATATTGAATATATAGGATTTGGTTTGGTTAGGTTTTATGGCATATCAACCGTTGTAGGTTATTTAATACCAAATCATATATATATATATATATATATATATATATATATATATATATACAGGAATTGGTTTGGTTTAGTTGTATAGTGTATCAACCATTGTAGGTTATTTTATACGAAATCATATCTATACATATGTATCAATTATATAGGATTTGGTTTGGTTGGGTTTTATGGTATATCAACCATTGTAGGTTTTCTAATACCAAATCCTTTTTATACATATGTATTAGATTTATATGATTTGGTTGAGTTGGGTTTTATGATATATCAACCATTGTTGGTTATTTAATGCCATTTCCTCTTTATATATGTATATATATATAATATTTGTAAATATAAGTCATCTCCATTATTTACTTCCAAACATAAGCCAACAAAGTTAAATAGTTCCAATTATTGTTATGTATCACTAACAATTCAATTAAACATCAGTCATTTGTTTAGACACAGTTAAATAATCAAACAGTTCTATTCTTAACAATTCAATTTTGCATCAGTCATTGTTTGCACATAGTTGAAATGTCAAACAGTTCTATTTGACTCATAGATAGGACCCTATCAGGTGCTACCACTCCAAGTCAGAATGGACCTGCAAGCAATGGCAATGAAGGGGTGTTTTGTATCCCCCAAAGCTCCAACATTACTGAAGCCTCACCCTCAGATTGTTTAATGTCATATCTAGGACACTCGTTGGTGGGGGGTCCTACCTCTCTGCAGAGAAGCAGTCGGTGTATTCTAGGGCCCCTGCCGAGTGAGCTGCATAAAGTTATGATATAATGATTTTAATATCTTTTCATCTTACATCAAAATTTATCCATTTTTCATTTACGGGGATCATTAAATAAGTTTCCAGACTTTTTTCGTATGGGCACTTTTATTGATAGTACACACATGAAACTCTAGTCCCCTTCGAAGTAATCTCCTCTGGCTGCAATGGACTTGTTGAACCGTTCCAACAACTTCTGCAAGGCTCCATGGAAGTCCTCTTGTGTGAGCGTGTCAATGACCTTCGTCACAGCCTCTTTCATCTCCTCAGTTGTCTCGTAACGACAGCCTCTAAGCTTAGGGAATAAGCAAAAGTAACAGGGAGCAAGGTCTGGACTATAGGGAGGGTGGGGAACTGTCTTGATGCCCATCTTGGTCAAATAGTGTGTGAAAAGGATGGAGTTGTGGACTGGTGTATTGTCCTGGTGGAAATGCCACTGACCCGATTTGAAGAGTGCTGGCCTCTTCCAACAGAATCTCTTCCAGAACTCCCTTAAAACCTCAACATAGTAACCCTGACCCTTTGGTCAATCAATTTGTATTGACTTCCTTACTCTTCCCACACTTCTCAATATCCTTCACAGACTCCCTGACTTCATTGAATCTCTTATGCCACTCAAATACTGATGCTCGATTCATGCAAGATGGTCGAAAAGCAGTCTGACGCATGCCATATTTTTTCCAAGTTTAAAACAGAATTTTATTGCATATCGTTCTTCGAAAGTGTCCTCACGTCCAGATTGCATTTTTGAAACTCACCAGCTGTGACAATCAGGATTTAGTAGGATGTATTCCAATTGCTGCTGTAGCTGTTGATTTGAACCTGAAATCATAAAAATTGGTCAGTCATCTCATAAGATGTATAGCAATAAGATACTGAATTTTCAAGAGTCTACGATAATTTTAAATGCTTGTACAAAAAAGTCTGGAATCTTATTGAAGACACCACGTACCTCACCAAAGCAGGCAGTTTGCGCATGTGTCTTGTTATTCACTAAACGTGTCTTAGTTGGGAACAAGGCTAGGTGTATGTGGCACCATGTGAGTATAGAACTCACAAGTAATGGTCTTATAGCCTAACTCTTTAACCATTATACCACACGAGAAACTCTGACTTTTACTCAACTTATCTTAGAACAAAGCGAAAAATATTGGACGCCCGGTAAGAATCGAAATCTCTAATAACGGCCTGCTAACCTAGCTCACCTAAGTAAACTGTTTGTGCATTCATCTTTTTATTCATTGAGTTTATCTTAGTTTCACGTAAAGTATGATATACCCAGTGAGTATCAAGCTCGCAAAAATTGTTTACTAACCGGTTCATTAGCCACTACACCACACGACCTCATTTACTATGCCTGGACAATTAACCATTGCAGAAAGCGACGTCATTTGCTCAGATTTTCTTAGCTTGGCACAGGGCCAGAATTATAGCGCACCCAATAAATATAACCCGGACTTGCAAGGACTGTTTTACTAGCCAAGCTCATTAACCATTATGCGACCTCATCTACTCTGCTTATCTTAGCTTAGAACAAGGCCAGAAGTATGGAGCACCCAGTGAATATCAGACTCACAAGGACTGTTCAACTAACTTAGCTCATTAACCATTACACTAGATAGGGCAGCGATGTATCTTTCTTTCTTGACGTAGAATCTCTACCACAAACTTTATACTGTTTCAATCTTGTCGTTTCCTTTCGTTGTTCCCTCTTAAAGTCGTCCGAAATGAACAGCATTACAAATAGGAACGTAAGGTCATTGACAATGTAGTTTTTCCTAGGATACTTTGCTTCAAACCCCAAGACGCAGATGAGATAATGTAATTGCCTTGCAGTAAAAGAGGCGATAGAACCAAAGTCGATTATATATACATTTTCTTCGGAGTCAATTCTTCCCCCGTTTGTCGCCGGTATAATTACCTCCGCTTCTTTCCCAAGGATGTAATTATCACAGCACTAATGTCGCCGACTTGCAATAATACCTCGGTCAATACACACAGAAGAACAATTAATAAATCATGTAGATAACCGTGTATGAGTCGACAGTTTTTTGTTTGTTTTTGTTTTTTTCTGCAGCGACTCGGTCAGAAATCATTTAGAAATGCCCGGTCTTAATTGCCACCAGACAAAGATCATATGACATACGGTTAATTTTTCAGAGTGAAAAAAAAAAATCCTTACCCACCGGTAACGTTTCTCGACCAATAAATAGCTCGATTAACTCTGCAGACATCATGCTGTGCCCCTGAACTTACGCCACTGAGTGCAATTACACTGAGTATTATATAAAAGAATGCCATTGGTGAGTACGAAAAGTATTTTTGTTTTCAAAGACCTTTGCTCCAAATCTTATTAAGTGTACTTTCCTAAAAACGGTTTCTAATATTTCTATATAATAAATATGTGTGTGTGTGTGTGTGTGTGTGTGTGTGTGTGTGTAAGTCAAGTTGGCGATTGAAGTCGAGGGTAACCCAAAGGCTCCCTTTTCAATATCTACTACACCAAGGTGTAGGGGATGACACTACTCCTTTCTCTGGATTGCTCCACTTGACCCTTGATACGTACCGAGTGTTAAGTAAGGAGATATCAAGTACAATTTTTGAGTCTCCAGTATGACTAGATCAGAGGTTGAACCCCGGTCTCCCGGGCTATAGGCAACATGATATGGAGAGTCGAAGTTAGAAAGCGGGGGGAGGTAAATTTCTGGGGAAAGAGAGAGAGAGAATAAAAATAAGAAAAAGAAAAAGCAGATACAGAGTCTACGGATGGTCAGCTGACCCCTGAGTGAGTCAGGCTAAAGTACTTGTTGTCGGTCAGTCAGTCACGAGTGAATGACTACGTTGATTAAGAATGACTATAAAAAAACCGGCGGTCCCAAATCTTCATCTCAGGTGTGGAACCATCGGAAACGGATATATCCTCTCTCCGACACCAGGCAGAAGTAAGGGGACTACTCGAGTTTGATAGTTAGCTGACTCTGAGACGTGACGAGTTAAAGACGCAAGGGGACACTAGCCAGGACAATGTGGAAATAGTTGAAAGTTGTTGGAGATCGTATGCACAGCGGCGAGGACCGACCCCGGGAAGAAATACGTGTGAGAACAAGAAGTTGAAACGTGGAAGAAAATTCAAGGGATGTGTCTGCTCCCTCTCTCTCTCCGCGTGACAGGTTGTTTCTCATTTTCGAGCTACTGCGGGCGACTCATTTTTCATTTTGTTACTGAACTAAGACAGAGTTTTATGTGTTCGTCACATTTTCCCACTGTGAGGTTACAGCAGTGTCCGGCTACCACATATGACTTAGCGATATATGTATTAACTCGTTCGCACGTGGTGGTATATATATATATATATATATATATATATATTATTTTGTTACATATTGACCTTTGACAGACAGATAAGTTAGGGATTTCAAAAAAAGATATGCACATGTGTAAATAAGGAACAGAGGAAATGATTCACGTGAATATAGAAGGCGTTCACAAAATTATATAATGATAAGAGAGTTGAGCCATCAGTCCAGGGGACAATCGGGAGAGAAGCGGTCAGTCGAGTAGTCAATACGCGTAATCTTTGGCGCCAGCCAGTGGGTCGCAGCCCCTTGTTTGATAAGCACGAAAAAGAAAGGTTCTGAAAGATGTGTCTCCACATGCGTTAAGAAGATATAGTGTAAATCTGAAGACATATAGACCCTAGCAGTCCCTCACTGATTTTCTAAGTATGTCTGTCTCCATGTGGGTTAAGAAGATATGGTGTAAATCTGAAGATATAATATAGACCCTAGCAGTCCCTCACTGATTCTCTATATATGTCTGTCCCCCACGTGGGTTAAGAAAATATGGTGTAAATCTGAAGATATAATAGAGACCCTAGCAGTCCCTCACTGATTCTCTAAATATTTCTGTCTCCACGTGGGTTAAGAAAATATGGTGTAAATCTAAAGATATGATATAAACCCTAGCAGTTGCTGAGTCGAATATGTCTCAAGAGATGTCAATCGTAGCAGTCCTCCGTCTTCCCGTCTCTCCCTCTCTCTCTCTCTCTCTCTCTCTCTCCGTTTCTCTCTCTCACTCTCTCTCTTATATACACAACTATCATGACGTTTGGAATAAAGACGTTTATATCTTTAAAGCACAAACGTTGCTGTCACCTTCCTTTCCTGGTAAACTCTTTACGAGTTTTCTCTCGAATCTGAATCGCAGAAAATTACCTCAGATTTCCAACATTTTTCTAAATATTTTCACTGCAGTCTAATTGATAACAAGTGTCGTCGGGTCTTCCGGGTTCTGTTGAATTGTCGAACCGGTTTTAAAAATGTTCTTTTCAGAATGATCTCCATTCTACTTCTGATTTCCAATTCATTTCCTTTTTTTTTTTTTTTTTTCGAAACCTTTGGGATTCATATCAAGTGCACCAGTTAGTACTGGTATCACTGTTACCTTCATATTTCGCACTCATCATTATTATCATTATTATTATGGGCATATATATTGACCGGTCAGTTGGTCTAATGGGTAGAGTGGTTGCCAATGACCCGGGAGACCGGGGTTCAATTTAATAAAGAATAGTATAATTGGCTCACTGGTCTAGTGGGTAGAGGTTTCGCCAGTGGCCCGGGAGACAGGGATTCAATCCCAGGTCGGGTCATACCAAAGACTTTAAAAATGGTACTTGATACCTCTTTGCTTAACACTCAGCATTATAAGGTACCTATCAAGGGTAAAAGAACAATCCAGGGAAAGGAGTAGCGCCCTCCCCTATACCTCGGTGTAGTAGCTATTGAAAAGGTAGCCTTCAGGTCGCCCTCGACAAGGGTCGCCAACTTTACTAACTTTTTATTTGATACCTTCTTGCTTAACACTCAGCATTATAAGGTACGGTTCAAAGGTGGAGTAGAGAAATTCAGGGAAAAGATTAACGCCTTCCAATACACCTCGGTGTAGTAGCTGATGAAAAGGGAGCCTTCGTGTCAGCCTCGACTACAGTAGCCAACTTTATTACTCTATATTTATATGTTTGTTTATAATAATTGCAGTACATGAAACTGGCTTATGTGTGGCGCACCCAGTGAGAATCAGAGTACAATAAAGGTGTCAGTAAATGTTTATTCATTTTATGTATTATTCTTCTCTCCTGATCAGTATTGAACAATTTTTTTCATTTATCAAAAAAACGTTTTTGATTTGTTTATTCAAAAATGCAAATTGTGCATACAATCTTAATTTTGTTTTAAATTGTCTGTAGAAAACACCGACTGCATCTCTGCAAAGGAGTATAATCCCGTACCACCACCAGGTGTCCTTGATTTGACACAAAACTGCATCTTTGCAAAGGAGTGACACAAAACTGTAACTGATGGTAAAGTTCCAATCCTGGAGCTTCTGGAAATGTGGAGTACCCCTTCATTGCCATTACTCCCAGTCCCACTATCACTTAGAGTGGTTATTATTTTCAGTGTCCCATATATGGGTCAAATAGAACTGATTATTTAACGATAGGCAAACAAATTATTGATGTTAAATTGTTAGTGTTACATAACAATATTTGGAACTATTTAACTGTGTCCAAACAAATGATTAATATTAAATTGAATTATTAGTATTACATAACAATATTTGGAACCATTTAACTGTGTCCAAACAAATGACTAATATTAAATAGAATTATTAGTGTTACATAACAATACTTGGAACTATTTAACTGTGTGCAAACAAATGATTAATATTAAATAGAATTATTAGTATTATATAACAATATTTGGAACCATTTAACTGTATACAAACAAATGACTAATATCAAATAGAATTATTAGTGTTACATAACAATACTTGAAACCATTTAACTGTGTGCAAACAAATGATTAATATTAAATAGAATTATTAGTGTTACATAGCAATAGTTGGAACCATTTAACTGTGTGCAAACAAACGAGTGATATGAAATAGAATTATTAGTATTAGATAGCAATATTTGAAATCCTTCAACTGTGCGCAAGAATTGAATTATTGATATTACATAGCAATACATGAAACCAGATAACTGTGTGCAAATAAATGTTATCTACAAACTATTCGTTTACAAATCATACATTGAATGTTTATGTACACACAGGGTTTAGCATTAAATAACCTACAAGGGTTGATATGCCGTAAAACACAACCAACCTACACTCAACAAAGATGGCGGTCATAGTCAGGTGTGATAATCTAAAAGTCCATCAGGGATAAATCTTCAAGATTTGAATTTTCGTTTTCAGTTTTTATTAAACGATTTTATTATTTATATAACATTAGTTATTAAATTTTAAACTTTAAAACTGCCGTCAGACTTTATGAACACCATATATATATATATATATGTGTGTGTGTGTGTGTGTGTGTGTGTGTGTGTGTGTGTGTGTGTGTGTGTGTGTGTTTCAATAATAGGACAGACAATTTGTGTCTGTCAATTCGTTAAAGTCTTCACAGAGAGCTCTAGTTGATACCGAAAGTACTTGGAAAATATACGGCGCCTTCCTAAATTCATTACATCCAAAAGTCAAATGACTCATACAAAGACTTGAATAGATCAAAGATAGAATATGCAGACACGAAGTGTCTGTCCAATTTAATCAAACAAAATTCTGTATATATATATATAATATTTAAAAAATGGTCATTTTAAATGCCTCTCAGAAACTTGGAATAAGTTGGGTAAGTTTGAATGTAAAACCAGCTATTGTTTTTGCAACAGATTAGAGGGTAGATCTGCATGAACAACTGCTGGTCTCACAACCAATCTTACCTGCATTTGTGCTAAGATCCTTGGGGTCATGTGATAGAAATGGACGCCTCAGAATGACACTAAAATGTCAGAAAACCCAGTACAAAATATTCCAAGTTTCTATTCAAAGAGTAAAATATTGTAGTAAAACAGTTTTGGTTCTGGTTTTTTGTTTGCTTGTTTGTTTGTTTTTTGTTTTTTGTTGTTTTTTTTTTTTGTGTTTGGTTTTTGGCTTTTTGTTTGTTTGCTTTTTTTTCTTTTTCTTTTTTTGTTATCGTTTGTTTTGTTTTGTTTTTTGTGACTGGCGTGTATTTTTCGTGTTTGAGACAAAGAGTTGATCCCAGCCTTCCTTTCACTGATAGGTTTCAACTGAACGAAGCCATTATCCTAATAGTGACCGATCAATATCTTATCTAAAAAAATAAAATTTCAGCTTAAAAACATGACTAACATACAAAATAAACCTAGTAATAGGAGAAAGTTTTTGCTTGCTTGAAGTTAAAAGTTGACCCTAGCTTTTCTTATTGTTCAGAGAGTTTAGTTTAACGTATTACTTGTATATTGCCCGGCATACACGTATTTACTCTGCTTTCTATGTCGTTAAACTACATTCAATGTTGAGATATCATTTCTGGAGATCCTGAAAATGTGGAGTACCCCTTCATTGCTATTATTTGCTGATCTACTCTGACCATGAGTGGTAGTACCAGTTAGGATCCTATTTATGGATTAAATAGGTCTGTAGAAAAATTATTTATATTAGATATGAATGCTTAAAACTATATACCTGTTTGCAAATAAATGGTCATTATTAAATAGATATAACTGCTTGAAACCATATAACTGCTTCCAAATTATTAATATTCGACAGGAATGATTGAAACCCTACAATTGTGTTCTAACTATTTGTATTAGATAGAAATACTTAATATCATAAAACTGTGTGCAAACAAATAATTATTATTATTAGATAAGCATGGTTACTCTAAACCATGTTGGAGGTGCCCGTGGTGTAATGTTTATCGTCATAAGAAATGGACACGGCGACTCGAGTTCAAATCCTGGACGAGATTGATTGCATTTCACATAGCACTAATGCCCTTAGGAAAGGTATGAATCCAATTATTCTCCCTCCAGCTATGGGTAAATAGTAGGACAGACTGATTTCTTTAGCCTTGGTGAAGCAACTAGTCTAGGAGAAGGAAAACTGAATTCAAACCTGTTAAAAATTGACCTTGTGTCATATCCTGCCGGGGCGGAGAAGTTGGTAAATAAGACTAAACCATGTTATTGTGTAAAAGTATGGGTCATGGTTACCTTTCGATGGCTGTTTTATTCCCATCCATAGAAGCCAACCTTATAGATGAGCTGCAGTAGTTCCCCGATCGAACTGACGATCCTGACATTTGAGCTGCGAGATTCATACGCCCAGGACCAGGTTAGGCATTGTGTTAGGCCGTCAGAGGGTTTATTCGCAGGCCTTTACGTCTACCATGCTGCTTCCCATGGCATTCGTAAAAAAATCCTTTCTTCTTTTCCGTTAAGTTTTAACTTAGTTAAAGTCCAAGACTAATATATTAGTAAAAAGAGTTTTTTTTCTTCTTCACGTTCTATTCTAATTCCTTACTTTTGTTTGTTTGTTTTTCCCCCTGTCTTCTAAAATTGGCACTAACACGTGTTATAGTTCTACCTTTTTAGTAAAAATAGAATTTCACGTTCCAACAGTGAATCTTTTCTTTCGAGTTTCATATTCGGACTAATAGTAAATTGTTCTTTCGTTTAAGACATATAATAGTATACACCAAAGATTTTTACTTTGACAAAAGTAAATAAAAATCATATATGCATTTTTTTTAATGATAATCTAGTTGAGAACAATGTTACTAACCTTTTGGACAACTTTTTTTCGAAATGGACGTATTCTTCATTCCAATATTCTTTTAACAAATGGTCACTCTAGTATAAGCGATGAACAATAGGGAGGAGAAGCGAGAGAGGGTCAGGGATATCCGTGCTGTTGGCACGACAAGAAGATGATGATGATTGTGTAAAAATTATTAGTATTAGATAAAAATACTTGAAACAATATAATTATGTGCAAACTATTTTTATAAGATAGGAATGCTTGATATCATAAAGCTGTGTGCAAACAAATAATGATAAACAATTAAGTGCAATGAAATATTAAAAATATAGTCATGATTATAATCAAGCATTTAAAAACTAATCTCATTTCGGTATTAAATAATCTGAAATGAGTTGATATGCCATTAAATAGATAATTTCATTGGAGTAAAACCAACGTTTTTCACTAGACTAGACCCACCTCCTTGATGTAAGAGTTATGATATAATATAATGTTCTATACATAATATATATATATATATATATATATATATATATATTTGTTTAATATATATAATATGTGATATATATAAAATATAATTTGTATAATACATAAAATATATATATTAATCACAACGTTTTCATGCGTAGCCCAGGATTTTCAAATTTGTTGAGTTTTTTATCATTAAATCGTTTCGGCTCATGCCTTCTTCAGTTTTTCATCATACCGACACTTCCTTGATTGGAAGGTGCTACCATAGAGTTGGAAACCCACAAACCTGACTCATATCGATTTTAGCCACTTTCTGTACGATGACAGGAACAGATACTTAACTTTAATCTCAGCTCGAAGGCCGAGGAGCGAGAACCTTTTTACTGTCGGTCCAGTTGTAGTCCAGAGGAGGATACAGACAGCGTTTTCTTAGCCCTGACAACTGGACCGACAGATGGATATTAGGACAAACAGACAGACAGACTGAATTAGATAGATAGATAGATAGATAGATTGAAAGTGATGAATAGAGAGATATGAACTGGCTGAATAGATAGATAGATAGATAGATAGATAGATAGATAGATAGATTGGAACAAATTGAGATAGATAGATAGATAGATAGATAGATAGATAGATAGATAGATAGATATGGTTATTTCACTTTCTTTAATTTTGCTTATGTTGCAATTTGATAGAAACGAACGACTATAACAATTTTTTAGGTAACGTTGGTGAAAACATTAAAAAGCGAACAATGGATATTGCACATGTGCACAAGAAACATATCTCGAAAACAGTTTCGATTGGCTGTGTTGAGATTAAAAGTCCATGCGAATAGAAAAACTTGGAAATGTTATTTGCTTAATTTTTCATTACTGTGTACGACATTGACTGCCTCGACGTGTTGTTAACGTTGTCAATTCGCTTGTATCTCTCGGGGCAAAACAATGGTGCCCAGAGGCCTATGAGGAGAGGTAAACGAACTTCGATAGATAGGGAAGTAGTAAAAAAAAGTGAATATCGTTGGGCTTATATATATATATATATATATAGAGAGAGAGAGAGAGAGAGAGACTGAGGCCGTTGTTGAAAAAACTGTAATTATCAACTATTAATAAACTAGGATTGTTATGAATATTCTGTGACAGAAAGAGAGAGATAAAAAGTGAAGATATCAGAGATAGAGACATTTATGTTTCGTTTTGTTTTTTATTTGTTTAATGACATATCAACTTTCGTGGACTATTGAATGCCTAAGTCATCTTTGTAGAAGACCAGTAGTGGTACAATTCAAACCATTGCTGGTGGTTAAGGGAATTTAGAGTATTAGTCTGAATAACGCGACTGAAGTTCGAACTCGCTTTTTACGATGTTGCAATCCAGAACGTCAGCCTCAGGCTACCCGATAGATAGATAGATAGATAGATTAGGTCATTTGATTTAATAGCATATCAACCCTTGTTGGTTAATCAATGCCAAATTCTGTTTATATATATATATGCGTGTGTGTGTATCCTTTATAAGCAAATAATTTGGACAAAACTTTTTTTAAACGAATTAGAACTTTTTGTTTGCACAGTTAAATGGTTTCAAGTATTATAATTCAATACTAATAATTCTATTATTATTGATTATTTATTTACACAAAGTTAAAGTATTGATATCTAATACAAATAATTCTATGTTTGCATACAATTTAAATGATTTCAAGTATTGTTAGCGCTAATAATTCTTTTTGGTCTCTCTGGGTAGGGTTTTATGGCATATCAACCATTGTAGGTTATTTAATGCCAAATCCTCTTTATACATATATATTAGATATATAAGATTGGATTTGGTTGGGTTTTATGGCATATCAACCATTGTAGGTTATTTGATGCCAAATCCAATTTTATACATATAAACAGTTCTATTTAGCATAAGTACACAGTTTAGTTCTATTTGACCCATAGATAAGACCCTATCAGGTGCTACCACTCCGGTTTAAATGGACCTGGGAGCGATGGCAATAAGAGAGTACTCTGCATTCCCCAAAGCTCCAGTATTATTGGATTCTCACGATCAGATTGTTTAGTGTCATATCCAGTACACTCGTTGTTGTAGTCTTACCCTTCTGTAGAGCAGCAGTCGGCGTATTCTACAGCCCCCAGCCGAATGGACCATAATTCTATTTGATATTAACCATTTGTTTACACACAGTTAAATGGTTTCAAGTATTATAAAAGTAAGTAAAGTTGTCTCCCTTTAGTCGAGGGCGACCAGAAGACTCCTATTTCAATAGCTACTACACCGAGGTGTAGGGAAAGGGCGCTACTCCTTTCCCTGGATTGCTCTACTTTACCCTTGATACATGCCTTATATTGCTGAGTGTACAGCAAGGAGGTATCAAGTACCATTTTTAAAGTCTGACATGACCTGGGGTTGAACCCAAGTCTCCCGCTCCATTGTCGAACACTCTACCCACTAGGCCAATGAGCTGGTTAATTATTAATCAAGTATTATAATTCAATGCTTATAATTCTACTAATATTGATCATTTGTTTACACAAAGTTAAACGGTTTCAAGTATTCCCATTTAACATTAGTAAATCTATTTATCAAGTATTCCTATCTAATACAAACAATTTCCAAGAAATAAAGGAGGTAGAGGACTCGCCAGCATTGAAAATAGCGTTGATACATCGAAAGATGACTCGAAGGCTACATAAAAAGAACAAAGAAAGGCTAATTACCGTGACTAGACAACAATACAAGGATCAATAGAACAACAATAACTAAAAAAAATAAAAATGGGAAGAAAAACAACTGTACGGATATTTCAAGCAGCAAACAAGCGAAATCTCACTCGAGAAGATTTGGACCCGGACAAGAAAGCGAAACCTTAAGAGAGTTGCCCTGAATCTCTTCAAATAGCAACACAAAATAACGCCATAAGGACCAACTATATTAAAGCAAAAATGGACATGACGTCACAAAATAGCAAGTGTAGGTTATAGGGTGATAGAGACGAAACGATCAATCACATAATAAGCGAATGCAGGAAATTAGTATAAAAAGATTATAAGACTAGACACGATTGGGCGTGGAAAGTGATCCACAGGGAATTATGCAAGAAATACAAATTCAACCAGGCAAACAAGTTTATATGAACAACCCGGAATTCGACCTAAAGAATGAAATACACAAAACTCTCAGATACAAACGGATCACCTAATCTCGGTCAAACGACCACACCTAGAGGTAGTCAACAACAACAACAACAAATAAAAAAAAATACTCTGCCGAATAGTGGACTTTGCCGTCTCGGCAGACCACTGAGTAAAATTAAAAGAAGGTAAAAAAAAGGGATAAATATCTGGACCTTGCTAGAGAGCTGAAGAAGCTATGGAAAAAGATTGTAACGGTGATATCAATTGTAGTTGGTGCATTGGTAAAAAGACTGGAAGACTTAGAAATCAGAGGACAAGTAGAGACCATCTAGACAACATCATGATTAAAATCGGTCAGAATACTGAAAAAAGTCATGAAGACTTCAGGAGATTTATTGTTATTCAAAGAAGTAAATGATAATGATAATATCCTTAAGAGAGAAACAGAATCTCTTCAAATAGCAACACAAAATAACGCCATAAGGACCAACTATATTAAAGCAAAAATAGACCAGGCGCAACAAAATAGCAAGTGTATGTTATAGGGTGATAGAGACGAAACGACCAATCACATTATGAGCGAATGCAGGAAATTAGCATAAAAAAGTATAAGACTTGAGACAACTGGGTGGGCAAGGTGATCAAGAAATTAAAATTTCCCTATACGAACAAGTGGTATATACACAACCCGGAATCCGTACGAAAAGAATGAGATGCTCAAATTTCTCTGGGATTTTGAGATACAATCGGATCACCTAATCTCGGCCAGACGACCAAACTTAGTGATAGTCAACAAAAAAGAGAACCTGACGACTTTGTAGTGGACTTTGCTGTACCGGCAGACTACAGAGTAAAATTAAGAGGTGAAAAGAGGGATAAATATCTGGACCTTGCTAGAGAGCTGAAGAAGCTATGGAACATGAAGATGACGGTGATGCCAACTGTAGTTGGAGCACTTGTAACGATCCCCAAAGAATTGGTAAAAGGACTGGAAGACTTAGAAATGAGGACAAGAAGATACCATCCAGACTAGAGCATGACTAAGATCGGCCCGAATACTGAGAAGAGTCCTGGAGACTTAAAGAAAATTTGCTGTCACTCAACTTCAGTGGAAAATCATCAGCTAACACTGGTGTTAAAATTTGACAAAGGAGGAAAATAATAATAATAATAATAATAATAATAATAAGAAGAAGAAGAAGAAGAAGAAGAAGAAGAAGAAGAAGAAGAATGGTATATGCACAACCCAGCACCTGTCCAAGAAAATGCCACGCATAAACTCCTATGGGACTTTAACATACAAGCAGATCACCTAATCCCGGCCAGGAGACCAGACTTACTAATAATCAACAAAAAAAGAGAACTTGCAAAATAGTCAACATTGCTGTCCCGGCTGACCACAGAATAAAACTGAAAGAATTTGAAAAGAAGGATAAATACCTCGACCTTGCTAGGGAAATGAAAAAACTGTGGAACATGCAGATGACAATTATACCAACTGTAATTGGTGCGTTTGGAACAGTAACTAAAGGATTACTAAAGGGACTGGAGAACTTGGAAGTTGGCGGACGGGTGGAGACCATCCAAACGACAGCATTGCTGAGAACGGCCAGAATACTAAGAAGAGTCCTGGAGACTTGAGGAAACTTGCTGTCACTCAGACTCCTGTGAAAAACCATCAGCTAACGCTGATGTGAAAAGCTCTAATAATAATAATAATAATAATCTTTTATGATAAAAGTAAAGAAATAATATATGATGATGAGGAAAAATAAAAAAACAAAATTTCCGAGGTATGAAAGATAGAAGAAAAAAAAAAAGATTGTTGTGAAGCCTGAAACTATTAGTAGCAGTATGTGGTTTTAAATTCTGTCTTAAACTTTATAAATATAGTGTAACGGTTATGGTCGTAGGAAATGGAATCTGCGAGCCAATTTCAAATCCTGGACGAGGCAGTTTGCGTTTCATATCGCACTTATGCCCTTAGGATCGACATGACTCAATCTATTTTCAACACCACCACCACCACCACCCCAGGTAGAGCATACTGGGAACTTTAGGCTTGGAAGGATATCTCTGAATTCAAACCAACTTTCCTCCACTTAAAATTTGGTTTTGTATCACACTTTGCATGTTGCAGAGAGTGGGCAAATATATGTATATATGTGTGTGTGTGTGTGTGTGTGTGTGTGTGTATGTGTGTGTGTGTAAAGTTGGCCACAGTAGTCGAGGGCGACCCGAAGGTGCAGGGGGGCGTAACTATTTTTCCTGGATTGCTCTACTTTACTCTTGATCCGTACCATATAATACTGTATGTTAAGCTAGATGGCATCAAGTACCATTTTTTGAGTCTTTGGTATGACTTGACTAGGAATTGAACCCCGGTCTCTAGGACCATTAGCGAACACTCTAACCACTAGAACAATGGGCCGGTAAAGAGTGCTGCATGTCGGTGATAAGGCATTATGTCGAAGTTAGGATATTATGAGCACGGAATCAATAGAATTTGTCCGATAATCGCATAATGAAAAACTGACAGTCAACAAGCGTCGTTGACTTTGTATCGACGTTATCCAAACTTATATATATATATGTGTGTGTGTGTGTGTGTGTGTGTGTGTGTGTGTGTGTGTGTGTGTTTAGCCTATTGATTTGTTTTTTATGCAAATGTCTCTAAATATTCTTTCGTTGGTCAGACATGTTGAATAGATTGTCTAAAAAACAAAACATACATCTCACTGATAAAGTTCATTGGGTGTTGTAATGCCTTTGTTGCCAACAACGTTTACTGGCTTTCTTGATAAAGTTTCGTTGTAAGTTCTTTTCACTTTATGATTAAACAATAAACAAACAAAATAAAGAATCCATGATTCGTAATTGGAAAAACTTCAAAACCAATCTTGCTGGTCTATTTCCGGTGGATGTTAACAGTCGTAAAAATCCAGAATGAACCGAATAAAAAAAAAGCAAAGAAATGTTAACGATGATAAATCAGAAGAAAACTTCTCATAACAGGTATGACAAGGATAGATAGATAGATAGTGGAGGTGCCCGTGGAGTAATGGTTATCGTCGTAGGAAATGGACACGGCGACATGAGTTCAAATCCTGGACGAGGCTGATTTCATTTCACATATCACTAATACCATTGGGAAAGGTATGAATTAAATTATTCTCCCTCCAGCTATGGGTAAATAGGAGGACAGACTAGGTTCTGCAGCCTTGGTGAGGCAACTAGTCTAGGAGAAGGAAAACTCTGAATTCAAACCTGTCAAACTTAAAAATTGACCTTGTGTCATATCCTGCCCGAGCGGAGGGGTTGGTAAATAGGATCACGAAAACTATCTTAGACGAACCAGACACTGCTGGAGAAGTGGAGACGAACTCATAAGTGACATACTCCTGTGTACCCCTTCAAATGGACAAGCAAAAGCAGGACGACCAGCTAGAACCTATATGTAGCCTTGAAGACTTCCAGGGAGCGATGGACGATAGAGACGGGTTGCGAAAGAGGGTCAGAGAGATCCGTGCTGGTGGTATGACATGATGATGATGATTATAGTCTGATTTCTTCCTCTGAACTCCAATTTATTCAGTCTCCTTGCCCAGCCCTTGGGGACTGTTCCAAGTGCACAAACTACAATTCTTATCACTGTCAACTTCGTGTTCCACAACGTTTTCGACTTTCTGGTCAGATTCAAGTATTTGTCCATATCTCCTCTTTATTTTCACTCTATGACCTGCTAAAACGGCAAAACCCACTGGAGGCATTTACAATATTTGACATTTACGTTCGAAAGTCTTAAATAAAGAATCAAGCTTGAAACATTCGAATCTTCATCGACTCAGTTTTACTTTCCTACATATTGAATCTTATATTTGGACTCTTTCTTATGTTCCATTGTGCTTTATACACCAATATATATATATATATATATATATATATATATATATATATATATATATATATATAACCGATTGTTAGAAGGGGCATGTTATTAACAATTTTTGGGTAATATATTTCCAACTATTTTCATAGTTGAGCACGTTTTTGAAAAGTATTGTAGAAGTGTATAAGCTGTCATTTTGATCCCGCCTTCAACGTGGCAACTTATCACATCCACTTGTCTGATGAATAAGAAAATACCGAATTCAGAGTTACGGTGATCCAAGTATATTACAGGTTTTTATTTGTTTGTTTGTTTTTGTTTTTTGTTTTTTGTAGTTCTTTTTTTTTTTTTTTGGTTTTGTTTTTGTTTTGGGGGGGTTGGGGGGGGATTTTTCCTTTTTTTAACGGACTGTTCTTCTAAATTTATTTTTAGGGGGAGCATCTTGTTTACTTCCTGTATGTATATATTTATATGTGCGTGTATGTGTGTGCGCAGAGAGAGAGAGAGAGAGAGAGAGAGAGAGAGATAGAGAGAGAAAGGAGAAAGAGAGACATTCAGACTGAAAGAAAAAGAGAGGGAGTTTGGCAGGAAGGAAGAGGACTAATAGCCTGAAATTAAAAAAGGTGAAGATAGATAGATAGATAGATAGATAGATAGATGTTAACAGAATAAGATAGATAGATAGATAGATAGATATTAATAGAATAAGATAGATATTAACAGAATAAGATAGATATTAACAGAATAAGATAGATATGGACAGACTGAGATAGATAGATAGATAGATAGATAGATAGATATAAACAGCCTTAGATAGATAGATAGATAGATAGATAGATAGATAGATAGATAGATAGATAGATAGATGTTTTGTGTAGGCGGCAATGAATTTAGTTAGATAAAATTTAATTGAAATCCATAAGAAGAGCCAGGAAATAGAAAGAACTTTTACATCGACAGATGAACATAAAAAAAGAAATAATAAAGCAAAGCTTAACAAGTGAAATGAAAGTATTTTCGATAACGGAATTGTAATTTGATTTTCCAAAGAAGAAAACATGTTCGAAAAAGTTAGTTTCATCGAAGCGTTAACACCGTGGGGAAGGCTGGATTCTATGAGTTAAGTGAAAGTGAAAGTGAAAGGAAGTGTAAAATGGTAGGAGGTAAGAAAAATAGTGACAGTTGAAGCTGGGAACAACGGACCGACACAAAGATATGTGGAGAGGGGAGAAGAAAAATGAAAATGACAATACCTTGACGAGTTCCATGAATATTATATATACAAAAGCAGGGGTTCCAAAACGTGAGCGGTAAGTCAATTTATTCAAAACCAGAATATAAGAAATTGCCACTATTGTAGCAGACCACCCAGTCGGCTAGGGCTGTAGAATACACCGATTGAATCTCCACAGGGAGCTAAGACACCCCCCACAACGAGTGTCCTGATATGACACTAAACAATCTCATAGTGAGGCCTCAGTAATGATGAAGCTTTGGGGGATGCAGAGTATCTCTTCATTGTCATTGATCCCAAGTCTACTCTGACCCTGAGTGGTAGCACCTGAAATTTGACATTTAAACCGTGAGCAAACAGTTGGCTTATGCTAAATTGAATTATTTGAAATAGAACTGATCATTTAACTATGTGTAAACAAATGACGGATGTTTAATTGAATTATTAGTGATACACAGCAATACTTGGAACCATTTGACTGTGCAAATCAATGAATAGTGTTGAATATAATAATTAGTGTTGAATAGCAATACTTGAAACTACTTTACTGTGTGCAAACAGATTATCAGTATTGAATAGAATTATAAGTGTTAGATTGCAATAATTGAAACCATTTAGCTGTGTAGAAACAATAGCAATACAAGAGTGCAAACAAGTTTGCTCTGATTCGTTTAGAGGTGAAGATACAGTCAAGCCAATCTCTTACTATCATGTAATGTGTACAAACAAATAAAGTATTTGAATCAAATCTTTTGTTGTGTGTGTGTGTGTGTGTGTGTGTGTGTGTGTGTGTGTGTGTGTGTGTGTGTGTGTGTGTGTGTTTTGTTTGGTTTTTGGAGTTTTTGTTTTTGAAGTTTTTGTCTTTTTTTTTTTTTTTTTTGGTGGGGTCTAGTTTGTTTTTGTTTGTTTTTTCAAGCGATGCATAGGCAATATTATCATATTTACCAACCCCTCTGCTCGGTCAATTTTTAAGCGGGGTTTAACAGGTTTGAATTCAGAGTTTTCCTTCTCCTAGACTAGTTGTCTCACCAAGGCTGAAGAACCTAGTCTGCCCTACTATTTACCCATGGAGGGAGAATAATTGGATACATACCTTTCCCAAGGGTATTAGTGCAATGTGAAATGCAATCAGTCTCGTCGAGGATTTGAACTCGTGTCGTCGTGTCCATTTCCTACGACGATAACCATTACACCACGGGCACCTCCATGTTAAATTGTTACTGTTACATAGCAATACTTGGAATCATTTAAATGTGAGCAAAAGAAATGAGCTCAGACTCGTTTTGGAATTTACCTACAAAATGTTTTTACAAGCCTTATTTAATATATATGCAAAAATGGGATTTGGCATTGAATGGCCAACAATGGTTGATATGCTATAAAACCAAATAGTGGATTACGAAATCACTAATTGAGATTTTATTACCCTACTCATGGGTTTTACAATATTCTTATTGTATTCCATGTTGAAGCATAAAGACCCCATCAAAAACGGGTCTAGAATATGACACTAAACTGTATCTGATGGTGAGTCTCCAGTTCAGGTTAATTTGGAGTACTTCTTCCTTTTCATTTCTACTTGGTCGATTCTGACCTGTTAGAGTCCTATTAAGGGATCAAATAAATCCGTTTAAAATTACTCGCATTAGATGAGACCGTGTAAAAAAAATCCTTATAAAAAAACTTCAAAAAAATGTAAATATTAATGAACAATGAATGCAATTCCCTAACCTCAATGCATAAAATAACCTTAGATGGGTAAACGTGCCTTTAAAATCAATCAATCAATCGAAAAAAATAATTTGATGTTCGTTATGTATAAACGAATTAGTTTCGATATCCAATAAACTTAGATAAATATTCCAATAATTGAAAAATTTAGCTATTGATTCATTTGGGATTTCCAACTACCCGTGGCAAAAATTGCAGAATTAGCACATTTGGAACGTATTCAACTTTTCTTTTTTGTGTCTCGTGCATTTTTATGTGACCCGATAAGTTAAAGGTCAGTCGAGAAAATTTATCAACCATAAAAATAAAAATTAGCCGTGGTGGATTTTAGAAGAATGAACTCAGTACATTGAAAAAAAAGTGAGAATTAACGAAAATAGATTCAGAAAAAGTAAATTAGAAAAATGCTGTTTTGACGAAAAAGAAAATATACGAAACGATCGTTATTCGTTATTCTCGTGAATTAAAGGTCCAGACAGGATTGTTTCGTCTACAAAGCCATGGTAGGCCGACAATCCGCTGACGAAATTGACCTGGAGATCCACCACCTGCTATCAGCGTCTGAGAACGAAAAAAAACGGGAAACAGCAATTTTTAAAAATTTAAGCTTGGAAAATTTTTATTCAATTCTCTTACCGTTATGAAAGAACAGTTACTGACGTCATGTCACATGGATATATGTTTGTAATAATTCCAAATTTGTGAAGAACCGCCTCTTTGGGTGAAATTAAGAGTAAAGCGAATGTGAAAGGGGATGACAAACAGTGGGGTGCGGAATTGGTTGTTGGAAACCAAATCAAGAGAAGTTTGACGTTTCTTAGCCTCACCACCATCACCACTCTCTCCGATGGAGATGTACATAAAATACAAGGCTTTTTTCTTTGCCAAAAAGAAGAGATTCCGGCGAAGTAAAATGTTACCGTCGCTTCTGAGACCTAACCTTTTACCACACTGTGTGTAGAAAAAGCGAAGTGAATTGAGAAAGCACGACAATTGCAGAGAGACAAAGAAAACCCGAATTAACGCATCAGTAGAAAATGATGAGTACTAGATTCCACATCTTGGCCTTCTACCAGACTACCCAGGGTATAGAGAGAAAGCAAATATAACCGTCATTGATATTCATTTACGCCATTTAAAAATCATTTAAAATGCATTCTTGTTGTAAAAATCATTTTCGATGCATTTTTATAGTAAAAATCGTTTCTAATACATTTTTATAGTAAAAATCATTTGCAATGCATTTTTATTGTAAAAATCATTTCTAATGCATTTTTATAGTAAAAATCATTTCTAATGCATTTTATAGTAAAAATCATTTCTAATGCATTTTTATAATAAAAATCATTTAAAATGCATTTTTGTTGTAAAAATCATTTTCGATGCATTTTTATAGTAAAAATCGTTTCTAATACATTTTTATAGTAAAAATCATTTGCAATGCATTTTCATAATAAAAATCATTTCTAATGCATTTTTATAGTAAAAATCATTTCTAATGCATTTTTATACTAAAAATCATTTAGAATGCATTTTTGTTGTAAAAATCATTTTCGATGCATTTTTATAGTAAAAATCGTTTCTAATACATTTTTATAGTAAAAATCATTTGCAATGCATTTTCATAATAAAACTCATTTCTTATGCATTTTTATAGTAAAAATCATTTCTAATGCATTTTATAGTAAAAATCATTTCTAATGCATTTTATAGTAAAAATCATTTCTAATGCATTTTTATAATAAAAATCATTTCTGATGCATTTTTATAGTAAAAATAATTTCTAATCCATTTTTATAGTAAAAATCATTTCCAATGCATTTTTAAGTTAAAATTATTTCCAATACATTTTTATTGTAATAATTATTTCTAGAGTGTTTTTGTAGTAAAAATCATTTTTAATGCATTTTTCTACAACTGGCAAAAGTTATCGAATAAGCACTATCAGAGGAAGTCTTTTTTATTCATCTGATAAAGGTGGGAGTAGAGTAATTAAGGATATTCATACATATAATAAAAATGTTTTTATTACGGGAAGATAAAAACTCAGAAAAAGATAACCCAAGATATAAAAAGAAAAACTGAAAATTTATAAAAGTTACCAAAACTTGTGGAAAACAACCAAACATGAACATCAGGAACAGGCAGTAAGAGGTATTGGTCTCTACATGAACTCAGATAAAATAATTTACACGTTTTAATCAAGATGATGCAATTTCCTCATTAAATGGCAAGCCACTGAAATAATTTGACCCGTTTATAAACCTCGGTACTCCTGCTACAATGTCGAAGTATTCTGTGTCTCCATCTGGTGATCGTACTTTTACTTTAGTGTTTCTCTAGAGAATCGTTATTGCCGCTACGGTTTCTTTAGGTATGCCGTACGCTAGTAGGATTTGTTCCATCTTTCCTCTGTGAATGGAGTCGAAAGCCTTGGTAAAGTCGACAAATATTAATGTCGCTTGTAGGTTCTTTGCCCGTACACCTTCAAGGATTCTGCGGATGGTTAATATTTGTGAGGTAGCAGGAGTACTACAAGGGGACACGCTGGCTCCGTATCTCTTTATCATTTGTCTAGACTACGTACTTAGAACATCGATTGACAAAATCAAAGAGAATGGCTTTGAACTGACGAAGAAAAGAAGCAGAAGATACCCCGCAACAACAATTACCGACGCCGACTACGCCGATGACATAGCGATACTGGCAAATACACCTGACCAAGCCGAAACACTTCTGCATAGTTTGGAACGAGCAACAGCAAGCATAGGCCTCCATGTTAATGCACACAAAACGGAATATATGTGCTATAACCAAACGGGGGACATCTCCACTCTAAAAGGAACCCCTCTTAAACTAGTAGACAAATTCACGTACCTAGGAAGCAGCGTCGAATCAACCGAAAAGGACATCGAAACCAGGTTAACGAAAGCATGGACAGCTATCAATAGGCTATCGACTATATGGAAATCAGACCTAACAGATAAAATGAAACGCAGTTTCTTCCAGGCAGCGGTCACATCGATACTGCTATATGGATGCACTACATGGACGCTAACAAAACGGCTGGAGAAGAAACTAGATGGCAATTACACAAGAATGCTGCGTGCAATCCTGAACAAGTCCTGGCAGCAACACCCCACAAGACACCAACTGTACGGCCACCTGCCCCCTATCACGAAAACTATTCAAGTTAGGCGAACCAGACATGCAGGACATTGCTGGAGAAGCAGAGATGAACTCATAAGAGACGTACTCTTATGGATCCCCACACATGGCCGCGCAAAAGCAGGACGACCAGCACGAACGTACATTCAGCAGCTATGTGAGGATACAGGTTGTTGTCCTGAAGACCTGCCTAGGGCGATGAACGATAGGGAGGAGTGGCGAGAGAGGGTCAGGGATATCCGTGCTGCCAGCACGATATGATGATGATGATGATAAACCTCGGTAGCAATATCTCACCAACGGAATATATAGCTCTGTAAGCCAGGGACTATTATTGACAAGTTGACGACCATATGAAAATCTGATCTTTCTGATAAAATAAAATAGGAATTCTTCCAAGCTATAGTCATGTCAGTACTACTGTATAGTTGCACCTCTTGGACAAAGCGCTTGGAATTACAGATAGATGAGTACTACACGAGGATGCTGCGTATGGTTTTACACAAATCCTTGAAAGAGCTTCCTAAAAAAGTAACTGCACGGCCATTTACCTCCTATCGCGCAAACTATCCAAGTAAAGCAAGCAAGACATGATGAATACTGCAGTAGAAGTAAGAACGAACTCATAAGCAACGTTCTTCAAGGGACTCCTACACATGGACACACCAGTGTTAGTTGACCATCCAAAACCTACATTCATGAATTCTGTGGGGACACTGGGTGCCTTCTAGAAGACCTAGCAAGTGTGATGGCCGATAGGGGGAAATGATGATAAAGATTCATAGGAATCCGTGATGTCGTTTTGTATTGATGATGATGATGATGATGAAATGGCTTACTCAAAACTTACAAGCTGAAAATGGTGATAGCTCCAGAGAAAGATATCCGACTGGCGTAAAGTCAACCGAGTTTCGATCCCAACTTAAAGCATCTCGCATGTCCAGCCACACTGAAGAATTGTGATACAACGAAACAGTCTGTCTGAGGATGACTATATATATATATATATATATAATAAATATATATTAGATATATATATATTTAATTCATAGAATTAAACTCGATGAATTAAATATATATATATTATTATTATTATTATTATTATTATGGCTCTATCCTAGATATTGAGCACTCTTCATATTATATTGCACTTTGTTGACAACCAACACTTTATATATATATATATATATATATATATATATATATATCGAAAGAATCTTCAGTCAATCAAAATTTACAAATCTGGTATCTCAATGCGAACAATTAAATCAACCATACATAGCACCCCTTATACGATTGCAAGAGGCATAATAAAATACTGAAACCCCTCTCTCTAAGGCACAATTAGTCCAGCCGATTTAATAAACAAAATTAGGAGGGATTTACCGAGGCGAAATGGGTAATATGCTGGACTGCGACATCCTGGTAAGCTGGTTCAAATTCTAGTCTTGTTATTGCGTTCACTTTCGAACTAATTACCCTCCAGAAAAGTATGAACCCCTCTTAAGCTATGGTTTAAATTGTACCACAACAGGTATTCTACAAGAATGACTTTAGCACTAAATAACCCACGAAGGTTCATATGCCATTAAATAAAGAAACTTAACTAATACTAATATTGGACCTTTGTGAATGAAAACACGACTAAATACCTTCCCTAGTAGCAATTACCGGTGATGTCTCCAATAAAAGTTAAGTTGGCGACCGTAGTCGCGAGCGACCTGAAGGCTCCCTTTTCAATAGCTACAACACCGAGGTGTAGGGAAGGCCACTACTCCTTTCCTTGGATCGCTCCTCTTTACCCTTGATACGTACCTTGTAATGCTGTGTGTTAAGCAAAGAGGTATCAAGTACCATTTTTAAAGTCTTTGGTATGACCCGATCGGGGACCATTGGTGAACGCTCTACCCACTAATAACTGTTAACAATTTCATGACATCCAAATTAGTCCAGTCCGCTGGGGCTGCAAAATACACCGACTGCATCTCTGCTGAGGGGTAAGACCCACCCACCCAATGAATATCCAGGATATGACACTAAACAATCTGATGATGAGGCCCCAGAAATGCTGGAGCTTTTAGGAATACGGAGAACTCCTTTATTGCCATTGCTCCCAGGCCCACTCTTGCCTGGAGTGGTAGCACCTGTTAGAATCCTATATATGGGTTAAATAGAACTAAATAGTGTGCGTATGCTAAACAGAATGCTTTGAAATAGAGCTGTTTTTACATTTAACGGTGTGTAAACAAAAAAAAACTGTCCTTATGCTAAACTGAATTGCTTGAAATAGAACTGTTTTTGCATATAACTGTGCGTAAACAAAAAACTGTCCTTATGCTAAACTGAATTGCTTGAAATAGAATTGTTTTTACATTAAAAATGTGTACTTATGCTAAACTGAATTGTTTGAAATAGAACTGTTTATATGTATAAAATGGATTTGGCATTAAATAACCTACAATGGTTGATATGCCATAAAAACCAACCAAACCAAATCATATATATTTAATATATATGAATAAAGAGGATTTGGCATTAAATAACCTACAATGGTTGATATGCCATAAAAGCTAACCAAACCAAATCATATATATTTAATATATATGTATAAAGAGGATTTGGCATTAAATAACCTACAATGGTTGATATGCCATAAAACCAAACCAAACCAAATCATATATATTTAATATATATGTATAAAGAGGATTTGGCATTAAATAACCTACAATGGTTGATATACCATAAAACCAAACCAAAACAAACCAAGACTTCCAAATGAAACTATTCCATACTATACCATCGGATAAATAATCTTTAAACTTTTGTCTGAAGGAATACGTAAAAATATTGTTTATAGAGAGCATTCTAGGAATCTCCTTGAATTTTTTTACATATACAAATAAAACAAGTTTTATCCTTAAATTTGGTTAACAAAAAAGAGAAATCTACATTAAGTCTTTTTCGAGTGAACAAATTGTTAATTTCATTTAGAGTTCCAATAAGGTTCTTCAAATAAATAGATGACTTATGACTTTTTATATTAAACATTAAAGTAAAACTGTGAAGCAATCGCCTGTTATTCATATTTAAAATCTCATTTTCCTTTTACAAGTTGGTCAAAATGAAGGTGTAATACTCAGGCGAATAAAAAGTTTTGCAATATTTAGTACCGGTCCATTGTTATGATGGTTAGAGTGTTCACCAATGGTTCAGGAGACCTATGTTCTAATCCCAGGTTGAGTCATACCAAAGACTAAAAAATATGGTACTCGATGTGTAATATAATTGCGGAGGGATCTTTTTTTTATATTATCATTTTTCGTTTTATATATCTTGCCTTTCGGTTTAGTTCGGCTGAGAACCTTTCGGCTTAGTGCATGGGTTAGTTAGGTGCACACATTGAGTGCAGTGTTCACGCGCGCGAGGGGCCGATGTGACAGTCAGAGATGTCACAATAAAAACCCCAGATAGGAAATATGACCGGGGACATGAATGACGTCATGCCCGGAAGCGCTGAAGATTTTGGAATTTGAGAAAAAAAACAGTTGAGATTTAAACTCCGAACGAGAGAGTTGAGATTTGGGCTTGGACGAAGCAAGTCGATTTTCGGAGCTCGCCGAGGCCAGACCAGTAGTTTGCGGCGGGGGTGCCGCACGTGGTGGACTCAGATGGAAAAGTCGGCATAGAAATAAATTGTGTCTCTCTCTCCTCATGTCGAAAAACCATAGACTCAAAAAGGTAATAAAAAGTTTCGTACCTGAACCAAAAAAGAGAGTCGTAAGTGTTTCGTGTTTTTCGGATTCCTATGTTTTTGAACATTTGTGAACGTTTTCTGTATCCGTATGAATATGTCTATTTCACGTGATCGTATCTTGGTCGTATATTTTTGGACGTGGATATGCTACAGGTGCCTCCTTGCTTAACACACAGCATTATAAGGTACGGATCAAGAGTAAGTGGAGTAATTCAGGGAAAGGAGTCATCTATGCCTTCCACCAGGCAGGATTTGACACAGGGTCATTTTTATAGTTGAGATTTAAAGGATGGGGAGGTCGCACACGAGCCGAGATTCATGTGCTGCTGATCAATGCTGATCATAGGATCTCCCAGTGCAATGTTAGCTATGGTACCCTTCGGTAAGTCTCCCGGTACGAACACCAGGTGACCTTGCTGGTCATAGATTCACTAAACCTGAGGGTCTAGTGGAATGTCGATCTATACTTGTCATTGTTTGGCGTCTCGGCACGAATGCTCGGTGACCTGGTGCTAAACCGGAACAGCAAATTAATGCTGTTGGCCTTATCAACAAACAAATAATATACAACTGTATTTAGATATTCGAACAAATTGCGGTTTATAGTTTAGTAACAAGGCAAATTAGTTGTCTTGCCCTGTTACATTAAGAAAGGAGTAAAACAAATGAGAAGACGAGAATATTGATGAGTTTCAAAAAACTTTAACGTTGGCTTGAGAGAGAAACCCTGTACCGTGAGTCGTACAGAGAGAAGAAAGCAGTTGCGGATGTTAGAGCAGGAATTAAGCATCCAGCTTGAAGCTTCGAGGACCAGTTGGTCGAGAAGGAATGAATAAATGATAAAGGAATGATCTTCTAGAGAAAACAATGGTCCAAAAATTGGATGCGCTCTCCTCATGTTGAAGTTGGACTGTTCTCTGCTAGAATGAGCGAGGCAGAGAGCATTTACACAGCTTTTTATATTGCCAAGGAAAGTCATCCGAGTAGAATGGCATAAATCATTCTCATTGGTCGAAAATATAAATCGAAACTTCAACGGCCAAAATAATTCCCGCGCCAAAGAACAGATTTGAAAAAATAAGACACCGTGTAATTTAATGGTGGTCAGACGAGAAATTGAAATTAGTTCTTTCTGCTACAATTGGATGAATGAGGAGGCAAATTTGAGTATCCATCTTTAAGACTTAATTTTAATAGATATTTGCCTTAAATCATTGAATTCTAATTGTTTGATTTTATTATAATCAATATGAGTAAAAACAGTATTACTAAAACAACGGAAAAGAATGTTTTGGTTGTGATTTTTTCGACTGTTATCATCATCTACCTTTGTGGGATAACGTTAAAATAATCGATAGGGAAGAACACTGGAAAAGAAGATGTCTCAAAAAAGAACCACTGTTGTTAGCCAATATTGACCTCTTGAGTAGACTAAGTATGGAAATGAACACATTCTGGGAACCAATAATTAAAAAGGTCAAATCAAATTGTTTTTAAAGTAAATTACTTTTAAAATATCAAGAATAACTCTTTATTTCCTCAAATTTACATTAAGGAAGGCATGAAGGGTTAAAATTTTATGGGGGTGGGGAAAGGAGCGGTCATGTATTTCTATATATTCTAAGGGAACCTAGCTAGCCGCATTTGCTGACCCATTCAACAGTACAATATATAGACAGTCATCCATCACCAATCACGCTGCAAACACCAAAATACCACATTTGCTCAGTGAATATCAAGAATAACTGATGCCATTTGGATTTTACGTTTTGAATTCATCCAATGGAACTTCTTGTGATGCTTCTTGGATTGATAGACGTGAAAAACAATGACGTCATTATTTGAATAAAATCTTCATATTTCTTGAACACCTTGTTTGATCAACAGACAATCTTTAAAGATGATTTCCCATGTTGAATCATTTCCATACCCAGATAAACAAGGGACACCTTAGGAAAGCCAGAGGATACAGCTGCCGAAACGTTTTGTTACAACTAACAACAATAAAGATGAGGACAACAGTCTAAAAAATCACACACAATATAATACACATCATGCCTCATCTTAAAAATTCAAGCAGATAACGGAAAAGATTCATCAGTTATAATTCATGGTTATAAAACCCAGCATAATTTGTAATACTATGAAATCTTCTGTTCCTAAATACTCTTAGTTGGTTGGTTGTTTGGGATTTATGGCATATCAGCCTTTGTAGGTTATTTAACACCAAATCCATTTTTATGAAAATAGTTCAATTTCAAACAATTCAGTTTAGCATAAGTACGCAGTTTAAATGTAAGTACAGCATAAGTACAGTTTAATTGTGAAAAACATTTCTATTTCAAACAATTCAGTTAAGTCAAGCAGTTCTAATTCAGCAAATTCAATTTAGTATAAGTACAGATTTTCTTTACACACAGTTAAATGTCAAAACCAGTTCTACATTAAACAATTTAGTTTAGTGTGAGTACAGTTTCAATGTCAAAAACAGTCCCATTTTAAATAATTCAGTTTAGCATAAACACGCAGTTTAAATGTAAGTACAATTCAATTGTCAAAAACATTTCTATTTCAAGCTATTCATTTTTCTCAAACAGTTATATTTCAAACAATTCAGTTCAGCATAAGTATGCAGTTAGTTCTATTTAACCCATAAAAAGGGCCCTATCAGGTGCTACCATTCCGGGTCAGAGTGAACCTGGGAGTGATGGCAATGAAGGGGTGCTCCGTATGCCTCCAAAGCCACAGCATCACTGGAACCTCACCATCAGATTGTTTAGTGTCATAACTAGGACACTCATTGAGGGGAGGTCTTAGCCCTCTGTCGAGGTGCAGTTGGTGTATTCTACAGTCCCGGCCGACTGGGCAATAGGTACTCTTAGTTCGGTGCAATAATACATATGCACGTAGATGCAAGTGTGTCTATATATGTATGCATATTGGCGTAGCGTATATGTGTTATATTTTGACCTTTTGACCCGGCCCAAAATGCCATTCAAGGTGATGCACCGGAAGGAAGTGACACATTCCAATGGCAGTTATGTGAGGAAATCGCGTGGGCGGAAATTGGCTGATGAAATGGGACGAGCTAAAAAAATTCCCATGGTACACTCATAAACTGCATGACAGTTATTTCCGCTTGATGACGATTAAACATTCGATTTCAAAGATCGAGTTGGCGTCGAACGATTATATAATTCAGTTGAGTTCGACGAGCCAGGAGTTGCCAGTAGAGTTCCAGCCAGTTGGAGAGAGATGTGGTAAGGAAAGCCACATCAGGCCGAAAGGGCCTTTGGGCCCTGATGAGTTGAGGTCCGGAGAAGATGCTGATAAGATGCTGTAAAGAAAGCTATCACCCAGCAGAGTGGCCTCTGGACCTCCGGTTGAGCATCAAAGAACAAGAAAGACACAACGTGACGGCCATAGGTTTGGGGTCAAAATATTACAGTTTATGTTCGGTCTCCAGTTCCCTCTCACAGTAAAACCCCACACAACCTTTTCGAACCCTTGCAATAAAGTGAGAGGTAAATATTTTTATAAAGAAGTCTTCCTGCGTCTTTCTGCGTGCGTCTGTTTATTTATTGTGTCGTTATGATGCTGTAGATGAGTATATAACATATGTATGTATATACATGTTGATGCGAGTGAATCTGCATGTGTGAGTGGGAGCATTGGCATAGTGTATATATATATGTATGTACATGGATAGGTGTGTATAGAAGTATCAAAAGGATAGCTAAACACGTGAGTGAGGTAGGCTGATTTTAATAGATCATATAATGTAAAAAGGAGGATTTCTCTGTAAGAATGAGAGATTTATTTTCTTAGTGTTCATAATAAATTGTAATCTTTGGCGCTATCGTGGTCAGAGGTCAGTACTCAAGGATCTTTTTAAACGTATTTTGTTCTGGGTGATCCAAGCTGAAGAAGTATATTTCTTTTTTCGGGAGTCGGGACCTCATATATTCAAGGGAACAGTAATGGGTCGGCACAGCAACGGCGGTCCGAGGATGCGGCAGTTGGGTTGCCCGTTGAACTCGGTTGCTGGGGCGGACTGAGATCTCTTCTCCGCCTACCGTCCAGTATAGTTGGTCGCAAAAAGTGTTAAGGTCCAAGCGAAGCTTAAGGAAAATGGCCAAGCTAAAAAGCTGTTGTGGGTCGCCCGGAGAAATAGCAGAAGGAAGCAGTCGGATAGAATGGGATAGTAATCTGATCGGTGCCCAAGTTTTCGTCAGTCGTTTATATCCCAATAATTAAGATCAGAGTCACAATACGTTGTTCTCTCGACTGTGGTTACTCGAAGAAGTAATTAAATACAGGCATTTTCTTGAATTCGTTTTTTTTTCTTTTCTTTTTTTCTTTGCTAAGCTAATCCATGTTTTATATACCTTTAACCAAAACCAGCGGCCAGTTATATTTTTTTAAAAAACACAACGTGTGGAGTGACATTGGTTAACCGGCAAAAACTGGGCGGATTGCGAATTGATAAAGCAACAAATTTACGCAAAATCCATTTTCATCGACTTTGATAATAAATGTAAGAAAAAAAACTTTAAGGAAAAAGAAATTCCTACGCGATGTCCAACAGAAATATCAATCCGATAGATAGATAGATAGATATGGGAAACTAAATAAATCCGACAATATGAAAATGTAGAAATATGAAAAAGCACAAAGTCTCCAGTGGTTGATTTTATTTATAGTTTAGGTTATTTGCCAACGGTTTTTAAATGTGAATAAATTAGATAAACATTGAAAAAATAGCAATAATGATAATAATATAGTTGAGAAAAGTGATCCACTGGGAATTGTGCAAGAAATTTCAATTTGACCATACGATTGAATGGTAAATGTATAACCTAGCAGCTGTCCTGGAGAATGACACACATAAATTCCTCTGGGATTTTGACATCCAAACGGATCCCTTAATCTCGGCCAGACGACCAGACCTTATAATAATCAATAAAAAAAGAATAGAAAACTTGCAAAATTATGGACTTTGCTGTCCCGGCTGACCACTGAGTAAAATAAAAAAAAAACTGAAAAGAAAGATAAATACCTGGACCTTGCTAGGGAAATGAAAAAACTGTGGAACATGAAAGTGACGTTTACACCAATTATAATTGGTGCTCTTGGTACATTATTGAGATCGGCCAGAATACTGAGAATAGTCCTGGTGACTTGAGACTAGCTGTCACTCAAACTTTAGAGACAGACCATCAGCTAACGCTGATGTGAAAAACTTTCAACGAGTAACTATAATAATAATAATAGATTAATAAACAATAAACATTCGTCTAGGAGTCTGATTTTTTTAAATGAAACGAAAAATATTCGTATTTATCTTATTCGTGTCTATATCTTCCAATTCTAAACATTCCGTAACCCGTCAATCTTAAGAAAAAGGTAGATTGACATTAATAGAAATAGATGTGTCACGGAATGTTTAAAATTTGTTGATATGAACAAAGATAGATAGATAGATAGATAGATAGATAGATCTGAACAGATAGATAGATATATAGATCTGAACAGATAGATAGATAGATAGATAGATAGATAGATCTGAACAGACTGATAGATAGATAGATAGATAGATATGATTTTTAAAGGAAATAGTCTTGCTTTGTTTTTTGTTTTGTTTTCTAATTTTCTTTTTGTTTAAATAAATTTTCGAATATTAATTGCATCACATAAATTTGAAACAGAACGCCACCTACGGAAATAGAATGTTTAAAACTGTCTCATATTTTCCTTTCATCTAACAATTCAAATGTCCTAACGAAGGTTTAATGTTTTCTCATTTAAAAACTGAAACGTTACATGTTCGCAAATAACTCAAACTATAAATAAATGATTTTGGCAATTAAACTGTACTAACATTTAAACTGCGCGCTTATGCTAAACTGAATTATTTGAAATAGAACTGTTTTTTGGCATTGAAATTGTACTTACACTAAACTGAATTGTCATAAATAGAACTGTTTTGACATTTTGTGTAAACAAAATCTGTACTTATGCTAAACTGAATTAGCTGAATTAGAACTGTTTGAATAAACTGAACAGTTTTAAATAGAAATGTTTTTGATGATTAAACTGTGTACTCATTCTAAACTGAATTGTGTGAAATAGAACTGATAATTTACATAAAAATGGATTTAGCGTTGAATAACCCACAAAGGTTGATATGCCATAAAACGCAACCAAATATTTGTATAGAAATGGATTTGGCGTTGAATAACCTACAAAGGTTGATATGCCATAAAACGCAACCAAATATTTGTATAAAAATGGATTTGGCGTTGAATAACCTACAAAGGTTGATATGCCATAAAATCCAACCAACCAACCAATCACTCGTGTAGGCTTGCTAATCTACCTTATTAACCATTATACTACACGAGGTGCCCAACATGACCTTAGTCGAGCGTGACTTGAAGTTTCCCTTTTCAATAGCTACTACACCGAAGAGTGAGGGAGGGCGCTACTCCTTCCCTAGATTGCCCCACTTTACCCTTGATCCTTTCCTTATAATGCTGAGTGTTAAGCAAGGCGGTATCAAGTACCAATTTTGAGTCTTTGGTATGACTCGACTAGGGATTGAACCCCGGTCTCGCGGACCATTGGCGAACACTCTACTCATTAGGTCAACCACAGTGAGTGAGTTCGAACTCCAGTCGTTCACTTTAAGACTAATACTCAGAGGAAAAGCATGGGGCTTTATTTCGCTTCCGGTTATGAGTCAAATAGTACCACTTCAGTTTTTCTACAAGGATGGCTTTGACATTAAATAACCCACGAAAATTGACATGCCATTGAAAAACGAAACCAAATTTATATAAATCAAGCAAAAATATATTCAATCACACGTGTGTATGTATGTGTGTGTGTGTGTGTGTGTGTGTGTGTGCATGAGCACGTGACTGCCTGAGCAGAGAGATTGGGCGGAGACACGTAAATGCACTTCGATTCATTACTTATAAATTGATTTCCTTTTTACTGTTGTCTTACGTCATCAAAGCGAGGAGACGACGCTGAGCGTCATTGGCCTTCTTTTTTTTTCTTTTCTTGAAAGGACGTCGTCTTATGATCAATAAAAGGAAAGATTTGTGGCATGGTGAAGCAGATGAAGAGAAAGAGTCGGGTTGAGGTGGAGAAGGCTTTAAGGATTAAGAATTCTCTAAAAAAAAGCGGAACAAGGCGAAAAATAGACGAAAATAGCTGAAAAAAGAAGAAAAACGCGGCAAGGAAGAAAAAAAATGTAGAAGAAGAAGAAGAAGAAGAAGAAGAAGAAGAAGAAGAAGAAGGTTACGGATGTTATACAACAGACACAGATTGGAAAAGGATGAAAACAAAAGACCCCAGTTGAAAATAGAGAATGTCATAAAAATGGATCCATTCACTTTCTTTCTACATTAAATATCAATCAAACCAGATATTGTTTAGCCGTTTCATAAAGAGGTATTTTACGTTCAGAAAGATGCAGCACCTCCCCATTTCATTGAATTGTCAGATTTTAGTAAAACTGAGCTCTCTCTCTCTCTCTCTCTCTCTCACACACACACACACACACATGGACACACGGACACACACACTTAGATATCACAGCAGTATAGGGAGTGTAGATGACAACTGAATGACGACAGTTGCCTTTCAAGTCGGTCAGCCATTAAATCAAAGAAACTAAACCTAAAAGACTCTCTCTTCAACATTTCCTCATCCACAAAATACTTTCCTTGTCAATTGTAATTCTGAGTCTTAATTTTATTGCGGACTTTTGTCCTCATCTTGGTCATTTTTGTTGTTTTTCTCACAACGTTTCGGCCAAGTTTCACGTCTGGCCTTCTTCAGGTGATTAACCGCGACCTCGGATAAGAATGCTGAGTCTTGTAACCGTATCCCCAGTAATTACTGCCTTCCATAGTTGTTGTCTATCGCACCACGTTTTTGACCAAGCAAACCTCTGGCCGGCTTGGGTAGGAATTGAAACCATTATCTTCTGACAATGCTCACCTAGAACCGTAGAAACTCAACGCCTCTATCTGCTGTGCCACGGGCCCCGAAAAACAACAAAAACTACCAAGATGAGGACAAAACTCGGCAATAAAATCAGTACTCAGATTAAGAAACCTCATCTCAAAAAAAGGATTCCCAATAAAGACAATTGTAATTCTGTTCACTACAATTAAAAATTAATTAAACACATTTGTAATAAAAAGAAATTAAGATATTCCTTAGAACTGTGCAATAATTATCGATAAGGAAATAGATATAAACAGCTTTATTAGATTTAGAATTTTGCCAGACTCCTTATCTACTTACTTACTTGTACTTGTATCGGCTTTCACCCCGGGGGTCGGGTTGAACCGGCTTCTTCCCGAGCAAGTAATATGTGATTCATTGAAGAAGATACTTTAGGATTTGATTGAGGGAAGGGTCCCAAGTCCTACCCGGAAAAACACCCTGTTTGCCGCAGATTTTCCACAGACGCATTGACAGAGTGACCCGAGGCCGCCGGTTGCCGGAACACCTCCTGGATTTTCACCAGAGACCCTTTAGCCGGGTTGCGGCCCTAATACCGCTGGGTACCAGACCAATCCGCCTTGGGTGGCCCAACCAGAAACCGAAGTTCCCGACGGCATGGTACCCGTTGCCACCGTCCTGCCACGTTGAGGAGGGATTGGATTTTAGCGACGGACTCCTTATCGTAACTAGATGATATTCATTGTGAAAAGCAATAGACACTTTGGTGGACATTACATTTTAAAACATGTTACATGTCAAAAATTCATATATACTTTTCGAATAGCACCTTTGATTATAAACTAATATTTGATTGAATATTTTCATAATTAAGATATATAAATATATAGATACGCTTTGCTTTATTCATAAATAATGTCAAATATCGGTGACAGAGTGTATATATATATAAGTTAGGATAGCGCAAATACAGGGTCAACGGCACTTAGTGACAGTCAGTTGCTCGCCAGTATGATCATCTGACTAGTAGCAACTCAAAGAAAATGACCACACACACACACACACACATATATATATATATATATATATATATATATATATATATATATATACAAATATATATATTCATTGAGCTCAGAACAAATCCTGAAGTCCAACATAAAATAGTATCCAGATACCCAACAATGTCTTAAGTTGTTTGATAGTACCCCTACTCAGACCACACACACACACACACTCACACATACACGCATACACACACAAACACACACTCACACACACACACATATATATATATGTGTGTGTGTGTGTGTGAGGATATATAATAAAGAATAGCATTCAGTGTTATGTATAAATTTAAGGACACTTATCAGTTAAAATATTTGGACTATTGTCTTCATCTTCATTGTTTTTCTCACAACTTATCGGCCTTCTTTAAGTGCTTCATGTTGAACTCGAGGGCCAACCCCGAACTTCTAACTTGACCCCTTTATTTAATCCACGAGGTTGGGTTGTTCTAATTCCGTTAACCATGTCCCGGTAAAAGAGTTAAGTTACTGTAAGTATTCTTTTTCTATCCTGTCGGTGGGATTGAAAATGTTTACAAGGGAAATCATCTGATGGTCCCAGTTTAAATTTTAGTATAATGAATAAAAACATTGTGGTGCTTGACTTGTTTTAACACTTTTAGGATGAGAAATGAAAAATGTTGAGGGTGGCCAATTATTTTTGATTTGTCGTGGATATGCTTGGAATGAATCCAGTTATTCTTCCTCCAGGTATAAGCAAATAGCAGGGTACTCTGAATTCTAACCTGTTAAACTCTGCTTAAAAACTTACCTCGTGTCACATTCTGCTCATGCAGAGGTACTGGGTAAATATCAATAGACTTGCATCATTTGCAGTAACGTCTGCAAGTCTTTGACTTGAAAAGACAAAGAATGGAGCCAACAAACCTCGAAGATCCGAATCAAGTAACATAGGCAGACATCACTTTGTTCGTTATCTCTGCCTCAAGGTTTGCAAGAATGCTGTGGGTTTGAAAAATCTTCTGGGAGAGCACAGTCGAAGGGAAAGCAACAATCCAGACGGTGCTGGAAGATCAAGAGACGGTGATAATTAGTGTAAATGGAGAAATCATTATATATATATATATATATATATAAGAAGGTCCACGAAGAGATTTGTATTTTTTGAATTTATTTATTTTGTTCTTACATACGTGTTATAGATATGTATGTTTCCAGCTTGTTGCTTTCGCCAGAGAACATATGTGGCACAAGGCCTTGTTAATGGAGTACTCAATGAGACTTAAACTCACTATTGTTTCAAGCTAGAAACAAACATATATATATATATATATATATATATATATATATATATATATATAACACGTATGTAAGAACAAAATAAATAAATTCAAAAAATACAAATCTCTTCGTGGACCTTCTTATTCTAAAATATATCTTCATTCTTTCTTTGGGCCTACAACAACGCTCTTTATATATATATATATATATATATAGAGAGAGAGAGAGAGAGAGAGAGAGAGAGAGAGAGAGATCAAAGTTTGAATAACAATAACTCAGGGTGGAACTATGTCATCATATGAAAAATTTAATTTTGCTGTATCATTGATATTGAGCAGTCTTTATTTTTTAATTAAACAAACCATATAGCTATAAATATTATAACATTGTTGGTTGTCACTCTCTCACTTCGTGGGTTTGAGGCAAACCAAATGCGATATAACTTGGAGAGTGTACAATATCTGTGATAGAGCTATATAATAATAATAATAATAATAATAATAATAATAATAAGTAAATATATATATTTAAACTAATATATACTTACTTATTATATATATATATATGTGTGTGTGTGTGTGTGTGTGTGTGTGTGTGTGTGTGTGTGTGTGTGTTGCTAGTCAAAATATTTATTAATGGTTGGTTAGGGTGTATGGCATATCAACCCTTGTGGTTTATGGGTTATTTAATGCCAAATCATGTTCATATATATATATATATACATGTGTGTGTGTGTGTGTGTGTGTGTGTGTGTGTGTGTGTGTGTGTGTGTGTGTGTGTGTGTGATTTGCAAGCGAATAGTTTGAAAGCAACTTTATGTTTGAATGAATTGTCAAAGCTGATTTGTTTGCACACAGTTGAATGGTTGCAAGTATTCCTATGTAACACAAATAATTCTATTTGATATTAATCATTTGCACACTGATGGTTTCAAGTATTCCTATTTAACCCTAGTAATTCTATTTATCAAGTATTTCTACACAACATAAATAATTTACAGTCAGCTGTATGGTTTTAATTGACTAATAATAATGATTCTTAATAAATTAT